>APFE031131178.1:0-52851 GCA_000404065.3 Pinus taeda
TGGTCCTGGTGAGTCCTAAGCATGTTGTATCTAATATCAGCCCTTTATTCTTTCCAGTTGGATCAACGACAGCCAGCCCTGCGGCTGGCGGAGCAGTAGGCATTGTAGTCTTCTTGGATTTCTTTCCCATTCTACTTTCTTCTGTTTCTATGGAAGAATTTTGCGCAGAGTGAAAGGTAAGCGCAACACATGCAACAATAACGTGAATTGAACAGAATCAAATATATATATATAGCTTGGTGCATTCATAGTGATTAATTGACTTAAGGTGGCCTTAGGATCAAATACGTGGATAGGCTTCAAGCCTACTATTTTTATTAAATGGTCGTTACGGCCTGTCAATCTCATTAATTCCAGTTGCTTCGATTAATTTCTAAATGATTTATTCGAAGCATGCTTAGGGTGATTTGGGGGTTTGAACGCGGATGAGCGGCTTTTCCAAAGGATATGGCCTTAATTACGAATAAATCATATTAAACCGCCTTTATGATTGTTACTTTGAAAACTGTGTTATTTTACCCTTTATGCAATCGGGCATCGGGAAATGCTAAGTTATTGTATTGGTTTTGTTTGGAATCCCCGATTGCCGATAGCGATATCGCATCGCGTCGGGCATAGCTGGTAGGGCCGCTTAGGATGAGGGCATGGTAAGTCCCCGATCGCCGATAGCGATATCGCATCGCGTCGGACGAGGGGGAGCTTAGTTGTGCTTTAAACGTTATCGCCGATTGCCGATTGCCGATTTCGCATCGCATCGCAGCAAGGATCATTACTCATGTTACTTTATGCTTTGCCGATATCTGATTGTGATTTCGCATCGGCGAAAACCAAGATGTCCCTTAAGTTGAGCTTTCTTTGTCATTGCGATATGCGATCTTGCGATCACTTTATCGCAATGATAAAGGTAAATCGTTTTATGTTGGGGTTTATCGATTGGTTTTATTAAAAAGGATTTTTAATGATGTTTCCTTTAATTCAAGCGTTTTTTGAAATAGAACTTTAAACTGATACCAATTTGAAACAAAAATTAAAAAAGGGACCCATTTCACATTATAGTTTTGGAATTTAAATGATATGAAATGGGGGGTTGTTGTATGGCACAACAATTGGCGATTCGCTGGAAGAAACAATTATCTCTGAACAATATAGAAATACTTAGACTTTTTCATAATATAAATTTTATGCAAAACGGAAAATTCTAATATAACTAGATATCGTTGCACTCTAAGGAAACAAAACTTTTTTTGCTAATTTCCTCTCTAGTTGAAAATAGATATATTCCAGATTTTTAAATTGGCACTTATTGGTTGATATTGATAAAATAGGAAACTTTTCCAAATCAACTATTAAAATTAACTTCTTTGCCATAGGTAGAGCCTCTGCTTCCAGCAAACGTCCATAGTCTCGGCAGGGATACCTTTTAACCATATCATTGTCTATTGTCCTATTCACTTCAGAGCATGATTAACAGAATGAATTCAAAATATGTTTTTTCACATTTTTTTTTCTTTTTTTCTTTTTCTGTTATTTTGTAAGATAAAAATTCATTGCCCTGGTGTGGTGGCCAGTTGATTGACAATGCCATTCACTGGTAGTAATCTAACCGAAAAAGATGGCTCGTGATGAGACCCCTTGTCTTACAATTGAAGCCATTACCCTGTTTTGGTATGCAGTATTGGTAATGTCGGCCAAACTATTTTCCTATGAACATGGTAAGAAGGCTTGTAATAAGACCTCTCAACTTTTATATCTCGTATTCTTGGAATTACATCCTGAATAATCATGAACTTAGGTAAAATGGATAGACAATTTTCCTCCTTAAGGTAGGATGGATGACAAGGTAAGAGTTTGAGATGTTGAATTTTGGATTAGCTTCTATTTTAATATCGATAACCTTTTTATAGCCAATTTAAAAAATCTAAAAAGATTTACAAGATTTATAAACTTCAAGAGGAGTTCACTTGGATTGTATTGTAATTTCAGAATGCAATTATAACTAATTTCCTAGAAATTATTCCTTTTGTTTAATACTTCTATTTATTTAAAAGTAAATATCGCATTGCTTGTTTCTGAGAAACTCTTTAAATACAGCAAAGGTCAAGTAGAAACTGCCTTACAGTTTTATTTTCTAATTTTGCTACAAACTATAAAAATGTTATTTAAAAGGAGAAGGGGTTACCTCCTCAGTTGAAAAATTCTTTAAGACTAGGCCATTAACAGGGAGAGAATCTTTCAACACTGACAAATCTTGTAGCATGAAGGTCGAATGGCCTATCTTTTCACAGATCTGAAACGGTCCAAGCCACATTTTCTGAAATTTGGCGTGTTTCCCTTTATCTTCATGGGCTTTGTCCCATTTCAGGACTAAATCACCAACTTGGAATTGCTTAGAACGAGATGAGATTGAATCAAATGATGACTTGATGATCTGCTGATGTTTCGCATGAATAATCTTGGATTTTTCTCTTTCTTCTTCTAATTTCAGGATTTGGTCATGTCTAAGTTGTAAAGAAGAAGAAGGATTTCCTTCAATAAATTGAACTAGAGCTAGAGAGGGAAGAAAAAGATTTGTTGGCAGTACAACTTATTTTCCATAAACGAGTTTAAATGGGGAAGAACCTATAGAAGCCTTTTGTGTTATCCTGTCAGCCCATAGTGCAGATATTAAAGATTTGTGCCAGGTCTTGTGTTTTTGTTCGATAGTTCGTTTGATAATTTTAATAAGGTTTTTGTTTGTAGATTCTGCCAAACCGTTACCCTGAGGATAATAGTTAGCAGAATATTTGAGCTTGAAACCTCTTTTGATTGCGAAATCAAACATAGCATTGCTCGAAAAGTAAGATGCATTATAAAAAACAAGAGCATTCGAGACACCAAACCTAGTAATGATGAATTGATATATGAATTTAATGATGGCTTCAGAGTTTGTTGTCTTTAGCGGAATTGCTTCAACCCACTTGGTGAAGTAATCGGTAGCAGTAAGGATATACTTGTGATGTTTGGAAGAATTAGGAGTAATTTCTCCAATAATGTCCAATCCCCATTGCTCAAATGGTTGTTCAATGTTGACCGGTTGCAGAGGAAATGCTGATTTCTTTAGTCTTCCACTTGAATTTTTACAACTTGGGCATTTCCTCACATATTCATGAGCATCTCTAAACAGAGTGGGCCACTAATATCCAGCATGGATGACTTTGTGAGCTGTTGTATCAGCTCCGAAGTGGCCTCCGACTGGTCCGTCATGCAATTCCTGCAAGACCCTTTGTGCTTCCTGTTTTTCAAGGCATCTTAGTAAAACGGAATCATATTTTTTCTTAAACAGAACATCACCAATAATAGTAAATTTTTTTGCTTTCAATCTTATGGCCCTTTTGTTTTTGTAGGACAAGTTGGGAGGTGCATATCCATTTTTTAAGTAAAATATTAAATCAGCATACTGTGATTCAGAATCAACGACACTTACCTGATTGATGGTTTCAGGTTGATCTGTATCGCTTGATTCTGGAATGTTGGACGCACCTTCCAATAACTTGCAAAAACCTTGACCTCTAACAATCTTTGCTGGCTTTATTTCTATGTCGTATTCCTGAAGTGCTATTACCCAATTTGCCCTTTTTTCTCCCAGTTCTCTCTGGATTAACAGTTGTCTAACTGAGGAGAAAGGAGCTATAACCTTTGTATGGGCTTTCAACAGGAATGGTCTGTAATTTTTAACCGCTTTATATACAGCAAAGGCTTGTTTTTCTACTTCAGAATAGTTTAATTCTACACCTTGAAGATTTGAGCTATAAAATGAAATAGGTGCTTCCAAATTGTGATCGTTGATCTGTGTAAGTACTACAGCGTAAGAACAATCGGATGCGATGGTATACAATGTAAAATGATTAGAAAAATTTGGAGTATTTAGAGCTGGGGCATTGATTATTGACTTCTTGATTAGTTCAACGCTTCCTTTTCTGGTACTCCCCATTTGAAGACTGAATTTTTCTTAATCATAGTTTGAAGTGGTAAAATAATTTGAGAAAAATATGGAACGAATCTTTTTACAAAATTAATTTGGCCTAAGAATGACTGCATGGATTTATTATTATGAGGAAAAGGGATTTCAGAAATTTCATTAATCCTGTCTGGGTCGATATAGATGCCATATTTAGATACAGTAAAGCCTAGGAGCTTACCTTGATCAAGAGCGAAGAAAGATTTCTTAGGGTTTAGAGAAATACCGTATTTCTTACAGTGTTGGAAGATCTGATTCAAATCATGCAAGTGATTGGATCTCTCTCTTGAAAATACAGTAATATCATCTAAATAGACAACTACTGTTCTATTAATTAACCCTTTGAAAGCGATATCCATCGCCCTTTGGAAAGTGGCTCCTGCATTAATAAGTCCGTAAGGCATTTTCTGATAAGCATATGTTCCCCACTTTGTTCTAAAGGTGGTTTTGAGTCGGTCATTGGGGTGAACCAGAATTTGATTATACCCTGAAAATCCGTCCAAGAAGGGCATTAACTCAGAGCCAGCCACTGATTGGAGTATATGCTCCATAGTGGGTAATGGGAAATTATCTTTTAGACTTGCCTTATTTAAATTCCTGAAATCAATACAAATCCTTATGTCGCCATTCTTCTTTCTAACTGGTACCATATTGGAGACCCAATTCGAGTGTCGTACGGGAAAAATAATCTTAGCTTTCAAGATTTTGTTGAGTTCCGACTTTATTTGACCTTCTAGGTTTGGATGTATTTTCCTCAACTTTTGTTGAATTGGTTTCTGCTCGGGAAGCATTGGGATAGTGTGCTGAATAATAGATGTGTCATATGTTTTTAGATCATCATATCTCCAAGTGAAAACATGTTTATTCTTTCGTAACAGACTAATAAATGCTTCCTTTTCCTCTATAGAAAGTCCCAATCCTAAATTAATGTTTTGAGGATTTTGTTCGGTGCTAAGGTTTATTAATTCAAACCTTAAGGTGGAGCTCTGAAGCTTTGTATTAGATACAGGTTTGAACCTGTCTTTAGTATCGCAAAGGTCTTCAAGCTTCACTACGGGCTTAGGGATTGAATTTTCCTCATGTTTACCTTGTATTTGAGTATCATTCTCATCTTCCTCAATGATTTGATTGTCATAGGATTTTTCAGAAGTCAGAAATTGTAAAATGTCTTCATCGTGGTTAAACACTCTCCAATTGGTTACATTATCTGGAATGGATGGCCTAAAAAGTAATTCTACTGAAAACCTATCTGGACTATAGTCTTCGAAAGGGAGCAGCTTGGAAGCGACATTGACCAGCAAATTAGCTGCGGAGTTCTGTGCCCTAGGAATGGAAGATATATTGAATGCTAAAAAATGGGAGGTGAGTTCTTGTACCAGCAATTGATAATGCTTGAGATGGTTCGAAAGACAATGGATTGTATTCCTTACCTGCTTGACAATAATTTCAGAGTCGCCAAAGACCTTTAAGTACTAAACTTTGAGGCCGATTGCTTTGTATAGTCCTTGGACAAGCGCTTCGTACTTGGTTGTGTTATTAGTGCATTCAAATTCTAATCTATAGGACAACATTGTTTTTTCTCCTTGCAGGCTGACCAAAATGCATCCTGCTCCTGATCCTTCGCTGGACTTAGATCCATCAAAATATAAAGACCAAAATAATGAATTATCTACAGTTTTTGTTACGACATTCTCAGTCACATTAACGCATTTAGACCTGTCAGTCTGTGAAAAGTTTTCAATCTGTGATGCGAAATTATCGACTGAGAAAGGGGATGGCTGGGAAATATAATTGCCGAAAAATGACTCTGAAGAATAGTTTCCTAGGATATTATTGTTGAATGCGACTGGCTGATTTTCTTGTTCAAATTCTGTAATAGTGTGGGTCATATGTTTCTCTCGATCAATCTTTATTTGATTGGGCTTGCCCTTATAGGGGAGGCACATATGTGACCAATCGGTGGAGATATACCCATGGAGTTTTTCTGACCAATCCCTGCTTAAAATCAATCCATAGAATTCAGGGATATCGGTGACTAGGATGTCAATCCTTTGGACTATTCTTGGATCTGCCGATAACCTGATTGTTACAGAGTTTATTTCCCCTAGAACTTGAACTTTAGTTCTATCTAACTGCACGATGTGAATAGAAGACTTCTGGGGTTCTATATTCAGTTTGGAGCAAACCGAAGCAGGCATTATATTCGAAGATGCCCCAGAATCAATTAAGCAGTTGTGCAGATTCGATTATAAATTTCATAAGTCAGGAGGAAAGGAGGGGTATGGGAGTTTGATCTATCTCTGATCAGAATTGTGTCGGTTGCTTCAACTCTACCAGCAGGGGGTTGTCCTGAGTCACTTGCAGCATTAGTGGTGGGAAGAGGGGAAGAAGGGACAGTGTTAAATTCTTTGAGTAGTAATTTTTGCTGATGTTTTAATTTACTAAGTTCAAACATAGTAATGTTTGCCTTAGTTTTCTTCATGTCATCGACAATGTTGTAATCCATCGAATCAGAAATTACTAAAGTCTTAGATGGTGAAGGTGTAGTAGAGGATGATGGCTGATTGTTAGATACTGTTGCGGCTGGCTTTCTAACGGGTACCTTTTCCTTTACGGTATTAGTTCCAACACTCCTTTTCTTTGGATTAGCTTGAACAGGTTCGGGAGTACCTTTACTCCTTGTAGTGATAGGAAAGGCTTCTTGTTCGGCATCAGTATCGGAATTAGGGAGTATAAAGTCCCACATTCCGTGACATTCAAATACTTCCTCTTCTTCTCCTTCGGATGGTATAACTGTTTCTTCCTCTTCTTCTTCCTCGGGATCCGAGTCTGCATAAGATATAACGTTAGGAGGTTTGGACTCGGGTTTCTTGAAATTCCTATATGGTTTCTTCGTTGAGGATTATGATACTTGTTTCTTGATTTCAACCATTTCGTTCGACATAGTTTTAAGGAATTTTTGAAGGCCCTCCATGTCATATGGATCCTTAGTGTTCTTTTTCTTAGAGTCGTCTTTAAAGAAGACTTTTTTAGATTTTCTTTCTTCCAAGGCAGTTTTCTTTTCTAAGGCGATTACACTTTTTTCTACTGCGAGTGCTTCCTTCATATTCTCGGCTAATGTGGGCTGTTTGGCCCTATCAATGAATATAGCAATGTTTGAAGGCAAAGCAGTGATATACCACTCGCTTCTAACTTGTTCGCTCGGTTTATCATCAGTGGGGATCTTATTCAAGAGTTTGTTAAATCTGGAGTTGAACTCCTTGATGGGTTCTCTTGATTCGATCCTTAAGTTTGAAAGATCATGGACAAGTGTAGCTAAGGATCTGTCATCACCGTATTTGGTGAGAAACTATTCCTGGAAGATATTCCAACTTGTGATAGATCCAGAGGGTAAGGAAAAATACCAAGACCCTGGAGATCCTTGTAGTGAATAGGGAAACAATCTTACTACCACATCTTCTTCAGTGACTCCCTTTAGATTGACTGACAGCATAAAATTATTAATATGTTCTTCTGCAGAAGTTCCAGCATCTGGATTGAATTTGGGTAACCATTTTTCGGGGTAATCGGGTAAAGGATGTAAAGGTGCAGGCATGGTAACCGCACTAGGACTTCTCCATGGTCTTTGGGCCATTTTAGGATTACCAATGATTGTTTGTGGTGTTCTAGGTGCCTGAGGGGGAGGCGGAAGTACAGACTGAAAAGATTGCGATGCTTGAGATGAAGTCCCTTGGTGAACAACTATATGAAGTGGTGAAGTGGGCGTATGACTTCGCACAGGTGATGATGAAATGGAAGATGATGGGGAAAGGGTTTCACTACCAGAACCTTCAACGGTCTTTTTGATCCTTTTCCTTTTGGGTAAAGGAAATTCAGGTGGCTCAATACCTAGCTTTTCACTTTGGAGTCTGGTAAGATGAGGGGGTAAATGAAATTGTGAAGTGTGACTGCCTTGTGATACTTTAGATCTAGGAGGGGATATTGAGAAGCCTTGAAGTTTCTGGATGATGGATTGAACTTTAGGGGACTCCGGACTTAAGTGTTCTGAAGTATGATGTAATTGAGCAGTAGTGGTTGATTCCTCTTCGTCTCGTCTGGATACTGGAGATTCAGAATGCGAACGAGATGTCCGACGAGAGGTGGAGGGTGAGTTACTCTTTGAAGGTTTGTAGGTGTTGGCTTACTCGCCATTCATAGCGGATGGCCCTCCTTCTAGTGCCAGAAATGTTGAGGCCTCGGAAATCGCTGCCACAACATTGGGGGATAACCACCCGGTCCGGACCTTGGTACAGCTCCTTTTCCGTTTGGAATGGTGGCTCTGACTAGAGATAATGGTACTAGTTTCCTGATAATGAAATAAAAAAATATGGATGGGTGATGAATAGATTGCTTAAGTGATAGGCGAGTCGCTTATTCTATTGACAAAAATAGGGAAACTAATACTAATCCCGGGAACAACTTATTCATTCGGAATGCAGTGTTAAATGATCTTTATCTATTTATCAGGCATATAGATGACTCTGTAAAATAAATAAAAGATGTTCAATCATTCAAAGATTGCTTCACATGAATAGTCACAATGAAGCGATAAATACAAATTACTACATTCACTGTTTATGTCATCGATACATATATACGTCTGAAAGGGAAGCATGCGATAAAAAACCAATAGTGGAATGCATAAGGAATGCTGTGAAAAACACACATATATATATAAGCGATAATAGCAAGAGCGATTTAAACAACAATTCATATAACGAAAATGAATACAGACGCAGATAATAGTACCATGTGAGTTGTAGATAAATCCGAAATATCAATCGCTATTCAAAATTCTTCCTTCAACATAGAAATGCTTTCAAACAATGACAATAGTGCACATTTGCATAAAAGCCTTCCTCATCAAATTCAGAATAATTGGTCAAGTTTCATAAAAGAATATCCCTGAAGTACAATAGTGCAACTTCAGGGTTTAAGTCATATATAATACTTTTACGACCCTTTATAAATGCATGAAAGGGTCTATAAATACTACTAAACTAAAAAGATCTATGAAACAAAATCCTACTAAATTGGTATCAGTAAATGCGGTCCATCTCTCAGGGGCGATCTGGCAGTCGGTGAAGTGAGTCATGCCTCAGGTTGTTTTCCCTTAAACCTTAGCTGGCTTATCGCAAGCATTGGTTCTACTTCTGGCGGTTTGTTGAGGCGTAAACTAAATTGGGCGGCGAAGGTGGCATCCTGAATGTCGGATATAATATACCCGACAGCATCGGTTAGGCACTTCAAGGCGGCTCTTTGGCTGTATGGCTTGATTAAGAAGAACCAATAAGCATCCCATGTTAGACTGTTGATTCCAGCGATCAATCTTGCGTTTTTCTCCAGCTCCGAATAGCATGAGTGCTCCAATATATTTGCTATTGTTAATTGACCTGGAGTGCATTGGGAAATTATGTTAGATAAATACAGTGTATTATTTACTAATTCAACCAAATTTCCACTGATTGTCCTGCATCTGGAAGTTGCTCTTTTTGCTTTCATTAGTTGCGATTTCCATTCTGTGAATAATATTTCTTTGTGCGATTCCAGAATTCTACGTATATTAGCTGCCCGGCCTACATCGGAATCCTGCCATTCTATAAAGTTTGTCAGTGTTTCTTCGGCCTGATCCAAGTCGGTCCTTGCTTTGTCTACCTTTTCGCTTATAGATGCTACCAATTCGCACAATGGTTCTACTCGTATAATCTGTTGACATAATAGCTTAACTTGATTAATCAATCCCTTATTTAGCTGGAGCGCTTCTTCTTTGAACTCATCTATCTGAGGGAGCTTTTTCATTTGCTCAATTTGAGTGGTCAATTGAGCGATTTGTTCATCTTTCGCTTTCATTGTTCCCTCAGTTGATATTCTTAACTACTCCAGTGCCGCCGATAGCTCCTTTTGCCTTTGTATTGTGCCTTCATCAATTCTCTGCTTTTGCTCTTGTAATTGCTTGGTCAGCTGATTATTGTTTTGCTGTTGTACTAGCAATTCTTTCTCCGCCTGCTCTGCCCTCTGTTGTACTTCTGATAGTCTCGCCTGTAGTGAAGAGATATCTTGGTCCTTGGTCTTTAATAGACTGTTTACCTCCGATGCTTTATCAAAGTTTGCCGCTGAATATGCTCCAGCGAACTGTGATAGCTTAGTTAAGTCGTCGGAGGGGTCGAATTCCTCTTTCCATACAACATTGCCCGTTACTGTTGATTCAGGGAATAGGGAAGGTTGATCAGTTCTTCTCCTTTTCCTCTGTCGCTTTACGACAGCTTTATTATTGGGGCTATAAAATACATCTAAAGGGGGGATCTCTTCAATTTGCAAAACGATCTCTCCTGTTGGATCTTTAGGAATTATCTCTAGTTCTTTTGTTTTGGGTAGGCCGCTGGTTTCACCTGAAACCATTTTCGATGTCGCTTCCTGTGTATCACCTTCTTTAGAAACCTCATCATCTTTCGAGCACTCTAAGTTACTGATGATTGTACTGAATTGCTGCCATTGCTGGAGCAAATTTGGATCAACTAATGTATCATTGTTATTCTTAGAGCTGCTTTCTTTTTGGGTCTTTGCTTGGGTTTCTTCTTGTCACTGCACACTTTCCTGGGTCACCTCTTGCCTCTGGCTATGCGTTTCCTCCTGCTGTTTTGATGTAGTAGGAGGTGGTGTATTATTTCGCTACTCAGACTCGCTTGACCTGGTTGTTGCCGGTCCAGTCGCTAACAGGTCTAGAGGCAGAGTTTGCAACCTCTGTTCTCTAATTCTGTTAAATTCAACTAGGCCTTCATCATTATAAACATTTCTGGCAAGCGACTTGACTTGATACAGTGATTCGGCTGATGCGAACAAATCTTCGAATTTGTCTTCTTCATGCTCGACCTTGGCCAATTTGGCCTGGTCGAGCGCATTGTAAGTGATCTTTCTTGGATCATACTGCCTTCTTGGCAGAGTAGCCAGAGTGAGCAAATTCATTTTCCCAGCTTCCTTCTCTGCATGCTTGATATCATGCAGGGTATACACTCCAATTTGTAATGGAAAAGAAGGCCAAACATGTTTTTTAGCTCTTTTCAGGGTCTGGGTAACCCCTTCAGCACTGATTTGATAAGCTACCTCCCTGGCAGGTAGCTTATCGGGGATGTAAAGTGGTAGCACATGGGGCTTAGCCTGACTGCCAAAAACGCTGATGTAGGTGAATTTATCTTCCCCAAACCAACTTGCTACTGCAGTCAAATCTACCCCTGCTTGCTTGGAAATTTTCGGGGCAGGCTTATTAAAAATTGAATAATGAATTGGCAACATAAAACCGTTGCAGATTTGGTACAGGTGGTGAATATAACTAGTCTACCATAGTTTTCGATGATATATGTGAATGGGTGTGGGGTCTTGTGACGTCCACCTCCATCCCAACACAGGAAACTCAGAATTAAAACACAACACATCCATAATATAGGCACTATAATAAAATGGTGGAATAACCCTCTCTGTGACATGATAGTCAGACTTGAAGTTGAGGATGGCTTTGGCTAACTTGTCGGATAATATAACCGCCCAATCCATGATTTCTCCACTACATGCTGCCTCTATTAGGGGAATCATTTCTATGGTGAAATTGGCAGAGTCATGCAATCCCCATAGCCTACACATCATAATTCCAGCATAACAGTAAGGAGAACACAGGGAGTCAACTAAGTACTTACCCGAGGTTTCATGCTTGTGTTTTGCTGGATTCTGTCTCCAGCCTCGAATTGGTTCAGACTCGGTCTCGTTCTCTGCTCGAAATTTCTCCAAAAATGCAGCATTATATTTCTTCTCTTCTTGCGGTAGGTGATACATTAGCCTTAGGTCTTCGGCTCGAAACGAACCGAAAATCCTCCCGTCCGCAGTTTCAAACAGTCTATTGATAATTGGGAGCTCTTGGATTGCCCACCTTACCACATCCGTGTAAGGAAGAACTTGTTCCCGAGCCACTATTCTGTGTAGGAAGGAGTCGGCCAAGTCCTTTAAATTGGCATCAGATTTGCTGGTATTATCACATAAAATTTCTACTTCGGTCATCGTTGGCCCTTCTGCTTCAATCAAATTATAAGTCCCTTACCAAGTGGTCCTGGTGAGTCCTAAGCATGTTGTATCTGATATCAGCCCTTTATTCTTTCCAGTTGGATCAGCGACAGCTAGCCCTGCGGCTGGCGGAGTAGTAGGCATTGTAGTCTTCTTGGATTTCTTTCCCATTCCACTTTCTTCTGTTTCTATGGAAGAATTATGCGCAGAGTGAAAGATAAGTGCAACACATGCAACAATAATGTGAATTGAACAGAATGAAATATATATATATCTTGGTGCATTCATAGTGATTAATCGACTTAAGGTGGCCTTAGGATCAAATACGTGGATAGGCTTCAAGCCTGCTATTTTTATTAAATGGTCGTTACGACCTGTCAATCTCATTAATTCCAGTTGCTTCGATTAATGGCTGAATGATTTATTCGAAGCATGCTTAGGGTGATTTGGCGATTTGAACGCGGATGAGCGGATTTTCCAAAGGATATGGCCTTAATTACGAATAAATCATATTAAACCGCCTTTATGACTGTTACTTTGAAAACTGTGCTATTTTACCCTTTACGCAATCGGGCATCGGGAAATGCTAAGTTATTGTATTGGTTTTGTTTGGAATCCCTGATTGCCGATAGCAATATTGCATCGCGTCGGGCATAGCTGGTAGGGCCACTTAGGATGAGGGCATGGTAAGTCGCCGATCACCGATAGCGATATCGCATCACATCGGACGAGGGGGAGCTTAGTTGTGCCTTAAACGTTATCGCCGATTGCTGATTGCCGATTGCCGATTTCGCATCGCATCGCAGCAAGGATCATTACTCATGTTACTTTATGCTTTGCCAATATCTGATTGTGATTTCGCATCGATGAAAACCAAGATGTCCCTTAAGTTGAGCTTTCTTTGTCATTGCGATATGCAATCTTGCGATCGCTTTATCGCAATGATAAAGGTAAATTGTTTTATGTTGGGGTTTATCAATTGGTTTTATTAAAAAGGCTTTTTAATGATGTTTCCTTTGATTCAAGCGTTTTTTGAAATAGGACTTTAAACTGATACCAATTTGAAACAAAAATTAAAAAAGGGACCCATTTCACATTATAGTTTTTGAATTTAAATGATATGAAATGGGGGGTTGTTGTATGGCACAACACTGCTTGACCTCCTCAACTAGCTTCTCTGTAGTTGGTCCTTCTGTGGCCAGCCTAATGGTCTATTGTGTCTACTGCAAGCCCTTCATCTTATCCTGAATAGTGGATGTGACCTGGTAAGCCTCCTCTAACTAAGGTTCCAGCTTGGCCTTAAGAAAGTCCTCCTTTTTCTGTGCTTCCTCTACCTATACGAGGATATTCTTCTCCTCCTGTAATTTGGCTAGGCATTGTGCTGGTGCAATGGAGCGCGTTGTTTCCCTAACCTCGTCATACTGTCACTGAAGCTCCCTGATCTCAGTATTCAATGTCTACAGGTTTGGAACCTCCTGCAGATTTGTTACCAACTCCATGGCTTGCTCGAATACTATTGTGTAATATTCAGTTGTGGTATCCAAAGTAGCTAGTCCTTCCTTGATTTTGGCTCCATAGTGTTATTGGACCACTGACGAAGTCATAGGCTGCATCTTCAATTGCAGCTCGGTGATCTTCATGTTGACTTCAAATGGAACTTAGTTAAACTCTACCTTTTCTTCACGTGCACCAGTAGCTAACTTCCTGATCTTCACTTTTAGTTGTGCATCTTCAGGAATATGAAGCTCAGGTACTATCCGACATGCCTCCATGGCTACTAAATCTAGTCGTGAACTGTGTGCATGGAGCGCCTCCTTTTCCTGCAAAACTTGCATCTTCTTGATGAACAGCTGCTAATTATTAACCTTGATCTTGCTGACAACACTGAGAACTCGTTGTTCCCTGAGGCGAAGCTCTTCCATGACTCCCTGTAATAGTGCATGCAATGACTCCAGTTGCATCGCAACAAGGTTCAGGACTATATTCGGGACTTTATCAAGGAGGGTGCATTGTTCCTCGGCAATAGAACCATTTTTTGACTTAGGGGGTCCTGAACCAGGTTCAGAGTTAGTTTCACCAACCAACAAAGCCCTATACTACTGGCCCTTCCGACAACAATCCACTTAGCACAGGTTGCAATCTCACCCAAAGCAGTATGGGGAGATGCTAGAACCAAGTTTCTACATCCAAAGATCGGTGTGATGTCTTTTAGCACCCTAGATCTTCCTTCACGTAGATCTATAAGCCCTTAGGGCTCAGTACTACAACTCTATCCCAACCAACTTTATACCTTCGTGAAGGTCTACAATTGATCTTTGCGGACCCTTAATAGTCTATTCATCAACTTACGTGCACTAGAAAACAACCCTAGATCAAAGCTCGTGCAGATCTACTTAAGTATTTAATTAAGATAACATAAATTACCACAGTCTTCGCAAACTTAACAGTTATTCAATAGGATCGCATACATTTAGACCAAAATTTCATTACACACTATTCATCAACAGCGTATACTGCAAGCATAAATAAAAAGATATAAATAGAGATACACATGAATTCTTAAATAATCTTCTTTATTGATCTTCAGTTCAGGTTTACAGACTCAAAAATTCCCTATGCACTCAGCTACAGGGGTCCATGCACTTAGTTGTGGACTCTATCTAGGCCTCTTTGCACTCAGTTGTAGAGCCTTTCTTTCCTATCTGACCCTCTCCTCTACACTATCACTTCTCTTCTATTGACCCATTACATTCCAGACTATTCTATATCTTTGCCTTAGACTCACTAAGACACACCTATTTATATAATCCCATGGTTCTCGGACCATGGGTGGGTCTCAAAGTTGACTCACACTTTACATAAAAAAGGGCTAAAACTCCTTTGACTCCTAATCATCTATGCGCTCTGCATCCACAAATCGTGGAGACTTTACATCACTTACAAAAAGTACACAAAACTTGGGTTATTTTAACCCCAAAACTGACCCGGGAGACCCCATCCCAACATTTCTCTTTGGATTTATGGACTTGTAGATTATTGTTAATAGTGCTTGCATGTAAATTAAAAATTATGTTAAAAAATAGAGAAAAACAAAATAAAATCTCACAAACTACATTCGACACAAGATATATCCTAGGAAACCTTTTCGGGACAAAATCCAACTAGAAGGTGAGGTCATTCAACTCTCTTTCTTTGAATAGAAAATGGTTGCAAGTAAAAAAAAGTATTTTGAATAGAAAATGGTTGCAAGTACAAAGAAGTATGGTTTGTGGCCCATCGGCTACTACAACACACAAATCATCTTTGTGTGTTGTCTCTCTATCTCTCTCGGCTACTCTTCTTGTCTATGGAACAAAATGCACTAAAAAATAATCAACCCCTTTTCCTCCTAGTAGCCTAATTAAAACACAACTCGATAGCTTACTAGTGGTTAGGTTTGACTACCCGAACTCGTAACTAAAGTTACAATATGAAATATTTTGGATTCTTCATCATCATGATCATGTGGCTAGCCCACTTTCCATGAATAATGGGGGTTGACATGGCATCATCTCCAATTATTGTGGTGAAAACAAGAATGTCAACTTCATTATGGCATAATCTTTACGTATGGACTCTGATTGAGGTGATTCTTTCACCATTGAAATGTCTCTATTTATAGAATAAGGAAAATGTTTTCCACTATGGTGAAATTTTTACCCCCAAAAAATGTCATTTTATGACTCAAAATACTCCCATAAGGTTACAAACCCAAATTTGCCAAACTGGGTCCTGCTAGTAAAATTGGTCGCGTGAGGTGATTCCTCGTCTTTTTCCACTCTAAAAGCATTTAAATTGATGAAAACAAATATAATGGTCAAATTTGAATCAAAGAGTCGAATCCCCCATAATTAATGACAACAAAATATGCTTTTCACTGGTTAATCTCAAAAGATAAATAGAGTTAGAATCTCAAATTTATTATTTGTGCACTCCCCTCCATTGGATTTCAAAGAAGTAAAAATGTTCTCAATTGTATGAAGCATAATCCACAAGTGGCTTCTTGGCAAGCCTCGGCTCAAGAATCATTATACATATAGTTCTATTAATACTAGCCTAATGGGTTAGCTTGAGTGATTCAATATTCTCATTAACAAGTAGGAGATCTTAAGGTCAAATACCTAGAATAACTTCCATTGTAAACTTTATAAATATCCCTCAATGTTGCTACAAAATTATATTTCCAAAAAGTATAACTAACTAATTTACCGTCAATTTTATCCTTAAAATAAGAGAAAATATATGTAATTTTTCCATAAATTATATGTTATTTGTCAAAGTAAAAATAAATATTAATTATATCCCTATGGAACATTAAATCAAATATACATCAAACATTATACATTCTAATCCAGAACCTTAGCATCATTAAGGTGATAATACAGTTAACATTGTGATTTTATCATAGAGTAGAGATTATTTCTCGGATTTAATTATAACAAAAATAAAACCAACAGCCATATTGGCAATGTCCCTCTAAAACATTAAAGGAAATATACATCAAACTTAACACATTGTAATTAAGACCCTTAGCACCATTAAGAAAATAATACCATTAACACTAACTTCATGGAGAATTACAAGTATCATTAATTTTCATTTTCAAATATTAACATAGAAATATATAATTGACAAGCAAAATAGGTTAGTTTTTGTTGGATGAAAATGGGTACAATGGTTTTGAAGGCAAAAGGGTTTATGGAGGGTTTTTCCCTCCCAATTCCTGTGAGTCCCTACCTACCACCATGTTTTTTTCTCATCTTTATAGAGCTTACCAACTATGATTACTAGTATGTCCATTTTCCAATTCATAGTACTCTCATTTTGCATCTCTAACAATCCTCGTCCCTTAGATCTTCTGCAAGTTAAATTGGGGCTCTCCACTTCCATTTCTGTGCTGCAAAAAAATAACGAAAACTACACAACTGGGAAGAGAAATGGAACATATAGCAATGGATATCCATTCAGAGGCAATAAGACCACAGACAATAGCAAAGCCCAATAAGGGTCATCTGTGAATGATGTGTGGGGCCTTTCTGATGAGGGTGACACATTTGGCCCTTCAAATGTGGATGATTTTAGTGTAGAGAAATGTGACAAGAAAGTGGATTTAGTTTCTTTGGAATCAGACGAGAAATTGGATAAAATAAAAGAGGAGGAGAAGTTGATAAATACGGGAGGGTTTCGAAGAAGTTGATAATGATGGCAGCTGGGACTAGGAATTGGTCAGTGATTAGCCAACTACAGAGACTCTCGTTGAGCTGGCGAGGGCTAGAAATAAATAGTTTGAATCCAAAGAAGCAGTTGCAAATGAATGGGCTATGGCTAAAGGATTTTGGACCTAGGAAGTGGAAGAAGGAGAAACAAATCAAGAGGGTGTAGAAGTTAAACGTGATGGTGACTGATAGGCAACTGTACAAGTTGCGCAAGAGTTGGAAAGGAAAAAGAGGAAAAACAACTCCAAGTTATTCTAGAAGGTATGCACCATACTTCCTCATCATTTATATGATTCAATATAATGAAAAGTTTGTTTCAAAACCCACAATCATTTTCTTTATACCTCAAATGTCCCCTCCATTGGTGGATAATTATCATTCCATAGAAGTTAGAATGTTGTATGAATAGAATGTTGTGGCAACCCACATTCTTTATTTCTACCAATTGTATAGATTTTGTACATTGATGTTATATTTTCTTGAAGGCTCTTTTTAAGCTTCTATCAAAATTTTCTTGTGTTGTCTATGCACACTCAGTAGACAAAATAAAATAACCAAAAAGACTTTGTATATGAGTTACCGAGCTATGGTCTTAGAACTCTCTTCAAAGGGGATGAGTGTACTTGAGTAATAGATTTTGTTGTTGGTTTTGGAGGTCTCCGAGTAACAAGTGATGTTCATCCCACACTTGTAAGTAAATAACATTATTGCACTTTATTCCTCTCAATTAACGAGTCTGATTAGCTCAAAGATTCGTACTTGTAGAGCTTAGTGACTATAACACCCATGGGTTTTTAAATGGAGATGTTGGATAAGTGATAGAATTTGATACTTCATGCATGGGTTTCACTAGTCAATGCTAGTACATATTGAATGTGCTAAAATGGAAATCAATAGCCCATGTGCAGTAAGAAAAAAGTTATCATTAACAAGCTATATTGGGTATATTCACATATTTTCTATTTCCTATCCAGTGTATGTTGTTATTTCCTTGTACATGCATTTCTCATAAATATTATATTAAGTGTCTCAATATGGTTATTATAAAGATTTATTTGTAATTTATCATGCTTGAAGGGGTAAATATATTGTTTTTTACAGTCCTAAATAGGCTATCATTAGTTTGTCGAGGGTGCTCATATGAGTCATCAACTAGTGTGACCTTCAATAAAATACAACTATCTCGCTTAGATTTTATTTTTACTATTTAGGATATTAAAAAATTGTTGGATAGTCTAACCATGCCATTTGAAGTGTACTATGTTATTAACATGTGCTCTTTAGCATCCTTGTGCTTTTAGTTTTTTGTGAAGTTTATAATGATAATTCCATTCTAGTTTTAATGCAATTGTCTTTTTACATAGATGTCTTTTTACGCTAAGCTATGTTGATATCTATCAAAACTTAGGGCTGTACATTTAACTCCTCTATTGTCCATCCAAAATAAGAAAAATGTGAACCCTTTCTATTCAAATATCCCTGGTTTCAACTTTCACAACAAAAATTGTATATTAATAGTTGCATATTTTAAAAAATTAGCATATTTCTATTCAACATTTTTTCAATAAATTTTACAATATAATGATTTTCAAGTCAAACACATCATGTTTGGTGAGTCATGCATGCACTAAAGTTATGCATGAAATTTGATTGAGTGTACATTGTATATTCATTCATACGTGAAGCATAAGCTATTAGGTGTTATATAATTCTTAGTCCTCAAACAATTTTTGTCCTATTTAAGTCATTTTTAGACTCCTATTATGTGTTGTGGCAGAACATCTACCAATTGAAATTTTGATGTGAGTGGAGATAATTTCCTACAAGATAGTGAAAGTAGGTGGTGGGATATAATGTGACAAGAGTAAAAAAATGACACTGGATATTGATTTACACATACAAGTGTATTGAATCTACTATATGATGATTGGACCATCATCATGCTAGCTAGGATCATGGTCATCTTCTTTTAGATGGGAAGAAAATTTTGAATTGAAATGTTGAAGTATCTAATCTAAGTTGTATCTATTTTTGAGAATTTGTGTGTTTTATTAATTTTTCACATGATTAGTGTGTGTATTATGATATTTTTCATATTTGTATTTAGTTTTCTTGTATGTGGTGTATTTTTGTGGTTGAATTTTGAAGGATGAACATTAGTGCCAACTTTTGTTGTGTGAAGAAATACATGATTGTTGATTTTATCATTTTGTTCAAACTTCAAAGTCATATGTCAGAATCTTATCCATCTTAATCTACACACCTATCCATGTTTGTGCCAATTTCGCATGAAAAAAAGAGTGGAATGAATAGATCCTAGCCAAAAACTCTGATATCTCATTGCCCCTTTCTTGCAATCTCATATCACAAATATTTATCATCTTTAATTATGCATCAAGTATATAATTTCACAAGGATCATTTTTGGGGGTGTTTCCCTAGTGTTATTGTTTTCTCAATGTTATGTATAAAAAGTGATAATGACAATTTGATTTATGATTCTTAAATATGTCATAACTACTTCATTCCTTACTCTTAGTTTTGAGGAGGTAGTTGTAAATTGTTAGTTATTCCATGGAGTACTATATATGTAGTAATGTTTTTGCAATGACAGTCTTGAGGCTTACATATATGGTTGGTGACCTTTTCAATATATGTTTATCATACTAGCAGTGGTGTTACACGGTATTTAGGTCACACCTCCTACACTTCCCTGTGACATACCCCGAAGTGCCCAAAACATGACCATTATGCAATGTACGCATTCATGTATATAGCTCATATCCCTCCTAAGACATTGATTGGAAAATACCTTGAGCTTTCCCTGAAGAAATAGCTCTAAAACCCTAAAAGGAGAATCATTGCTCTTATAAGGCTTAAAAAAATGATGGCCGCATGTTGCATTTTACTTGACCAGCGATGGCATCTCTCTGTTCCCTTGCATACCCGCGATGATCCCAAAGAGGTAATTTTCCCAAAGAATATGAGAAGCTTCATGATCTAGAAGCTTCCAGAGTGACGAGCTCGAGGTAGTTTGGCATAGATGAGGTCGAATCCTTCCAAAATTGCCTCTTGGTCTTATCCCTATGAGCTACCTCCTTGAGATGAGGGCCTAATCCTATCTTTGGAGAGGTCCTAACTCCCTTTCCTATCCTATAAATTCATCCTCTCACATTCCTAAATGGTTGGTCTATGTCTATTTTCACCCTTATGCTAAGATTGTGCCTAGAGGCTATTCATTTGACTTGGAGGAGTGCTTGGAGAGTTCTTGGTTTGGACTTGGATTACCACTCAAGGAGATCCTATCAACATCAAGGCTTTGGTTGTAAGCTTCCCTTTATTTTCTAATAATACACAATTGTTGGTTCATCTCCCCAAAATGTATATGTTCATATCATTTAGCTCGACATTCCTTGATCAGTTAAGTAGGTTTCTATTGGATTTTCTATTTTTTTCACATGCCTTGTTGTGTCTTAGTCACTTGTGTTATTCGATAAACACTAAGAGAAGCAGGAACAAGCAAGTGACACAAGCGGTTAAGGGTCCTTAACAAAGGAATTCAGAATAGCATCAGAACAAGGTAGGCCATCTCTTTCGTTCTTCTTTTCAATTGTAACCTAGGAATATGTCTAGTTGATTGTCACTTCAGTTGCTAGAAGCACGCATTGGGATAGAGGGATCGCCTTTGTCTGCAGAGAGGATTAACCTTATCAACAAATGATGACTCCAATGGGGATCTTATGATCCTTTCCTTCCAATTATTCACCTTATCTTTTGATGAGGTTGATCAACGATTTTTGGCTTGAGGGGGCCTAACCTAGGTTCAGCGTAAGTTAGCCAAACAAATCCCTACACTACTGGCCCTTTTAGCATCATCCTGCAGAACGTGGACTGAAGTCTCACCCAAAGCAGTATGGGGGATGTTGGAACCAAGTTTCTGCACCCTTGAGATGGTTGTGATGTTGGTTTATTCCAACTATATCTGCCTTCGCACAGGTTGCTTATCCCTCTTCTCTACCCTTGAATACCTTCACGAACTATTACAATCGGCTTCTACGCAGCCTTAACCAGAGGCTAAAATCCTTTCACGCTGCTAAGGCAATGAACTGCGATATCTCCTAAACTATGCTAATTATCTTACTTATCTTATTAACATATCTTAGTTAGCTTCATGTAAACATATTTTCTTACTTGCGTTTACTTAACCAATACAATTATACACATTCGCGCATCATATAAGCAATAGACGTGAAATTCATACCTGATGTAACAGATGCATAAACAAGAAATAAATATGCAGAAATGATAGAAAATTTCTCTTTATTAATACTTCCAGATGATTATAAACTCAACTCGCCCTACATACTCAGCTACAGGGGTCCGCACACACAGTTGTGGACTACTAGGCCTATGTGCACTTAGTTGCAGAGCCTCTACCTATGCTACAACCCAAAACTTAGACTTACACTTCAGAGCTATCTCGCATATATCTTCATTACTTCGACATTGTGTTGTCTTATCTATTTAGAGCTTCTCTATATTTATACAATCCCATGGTCTGTGGACCATGGGTAGATCTTTTACAGCTGACATTACATTATCAAAATAAGGGCCGACAACCCTATGACTCTTTAACAACTATGTGCTCTGCACCCACAAAATGCGGAGTCTTTACATTGAAATTACAAAATTGGACCAAAATATGGGCTCTTAGCCCCAAAACTACCCTTGGGGGATCCCGCACCCAACAGGCCCCCAACACAAACATCGTGACTCCCCCTTGAGTCACTCTAGAGGTGCGAAGATCTTGGCCTAAAACCAACCATCAAGTCGTGAATAGTGACTTTAATGGTCACTTTCCGACAGACCTGCGTGTCAACATAGTTGTCTTCGTGTTGCCGCGGACCCTATGACACTTCATTACTACACGTAGTCCTAACATCGTGGAGTTCCCGGGGAGAATAGTTTATATTCATGTGCCTCCTTGTAGCTACCTGGAGCATTAAGACTATGCTTCGGTCGGCTAGTCAGATGACTGAGCCACATGTGTATGGCTTCAAACGACTACCATTCGCCTTTCCTGGGAAGGGTTCTCCATTTAAATTTACCAACTATATCGCACCTCTATAGGTAATCTCCTTAATAATATATGGTCCTAACCAATGCATCCTGAATTTTCGGGGGAATTTATCAAAATTATTATCATACAACAAAACCAAATCGTTTACCTTGAATGTGCGCAGCTTAATATGTCGGGTCATGCCATGCCTTTTCATGTTGCTTTTGGACCTGCTAGTGAAATCCAGCCAAAAATCCTTCTTCTTCGAGTTCATCCAACTACATGAGCCTTTCCTCTAGGGCTCCATGATCCATCATACCTATGAGTGTTGTTATGTGTAGACTAGGCATAATGTATTCCATAGGAATTATGACTTCCACTCCATAGACAAGTCTAAAAGGTGTATGTCTCATCGGCTTCTTGCATATCGTCCGATAAGCCCATTACACTGTAGGTATGCGTAGGTCCCAATCACTTTGATGCACATTTCAGACCTTGATCAACACATTTTCAAGCAATTTCTTGAACGCCTCCACTGTCCCGTTAGCTTGTGGGTGATAAGGTGTGCTCTTTTGATGGTACACCTGAAATTCCTCAGTTAGCGCGTTGATCGTCTCATTCAAGAAGTGTGTACCACAATCACTATCAAGATCTTCAGACATCCAAACCTTGTTAGTACATTTTCAAAGAGAAACTTTGCAGCAGTCGCGCCCATGCAATCCTTCACTAGTTGCGCTTCTGCCCGACGAGTCAAGTACTCCATCGCAGTGATAATATACCTCGCACCTGTCTTTCCTTGAGGTTTGATGGTTCCTACAAAATCTATTGCCCATTTTTCGAAAGGTTGCAATTCCATTTGTGGATGCAAAGGCATTTCATCCCTCTACCTGTTCTTTGACATGCATCACATGCCTTGCAATATGCATTTGAATCTTGATGAAGGGTTGGCCACCACAGCCCTGCGCGTAGAAACTTCTATGCAGTTGAGCATCCGCGAGGATGTTCCTTCATTCAAAATTAGGTACATACTTTTGCAATATTTCATCATTCCCCATCTTGTATAGATGCCCAGCAATGACAGAGAAACCTGTCGTACGCACCACTAATTCCTTCTTTTGCTGGACAAAGTATCCTTCTGGCATAGTTCTCAGCAACGAAACCATTTGTTGGCTTGAGGGGGCCTGCCCCAGGTTTAGCTTTAGTTATCCAAACAAATCCCTACACTACTAGCCCTTTTGGCATCAGCTCGCAAAGCGCAAACTAAAGTCTCACCCGAAGCAGTATGGGGGGATGTTGGAACTAAGTTTCCACACCCTTGAGATGGTTGTGATTTCAGTTTATTCCAACTATACATGCCTTCGTGCAAGTTTCTTATCCCTCTTCTCTACCCTTGAGTACCTTCGTGAATTGTTACAATCGGCTTCCGTGTAGCCCTAAACAGGGGCTAAAATCCTTTCGCGCTGCTAAGGCAGCGAACTGTGATATCTCCTCAACTACGCTAAGTATCTTACTTATCTTATTAACAGATCTTAGTTAACTTCACTAAACAAATGTTCTTACTTGTGTTTACTTAACCAATACAATTATACACATTTGCACATCATATAAGCAATAGAAGTGAAATTCATACTCGATGTAATAGATGCATAAACAGGAAATAAATACACATAAATGATATAAAAATTCTCTTTATTAATACTTCCATATGATTACAGACTCAACTCACCCTGCGCACTCAGCTGCATGGGTCCGCGCACTCATCTATGGACTACTAGGCCTCTGCACATTCAGCTGTAGAGCCTCTACCTATGCTACGACCCAAAACTTAGACTTACACTTTAGAGCTATCTTGCATACATCTTCATTACTTTGACATCGTGTTGTCTTATCTACTTAGATCTTCGCTCTATTTATACAATCCCATGGTTCGCGGACCATGGGTAGATCTTTTACAGCCGACATTACATTATCAAAATAAGGGTAGACAACCCTATGACTCTTTAACAACTACACACTCTGTGCCCACAAAATGCAAAGTCTTTACATTGAAATTACAAAATTGGACCAAAATATGGGCTCTTAGCCCCAAAAGTTCCCTTTGGGGATCCTGCGCCCAATAGCCATCCATTCTCAGACTTCATTGCTTGTCTGTAACCAGTTTCACTTTCTCGTAGATGCTTGAAGGTTGTTGATTTGACTTGTTATTGAAGATTTTGTACTCTCTCTTTGTTTTTCTTGTGCATCATGTTTTTGGCCCTGATACTCGCAATGATATCACATATATGTTGATTACAGTAGTGATGATCATTGCTTTTCTCTTAACATGTGGGGTGATAGCAGAAGTTAAAGAAATTTAGGGTTTGTCTTCTTGTTTTCAGTTCTTTTTTCCTTCTCCTAGTGATTTACCAGTGTGGTTTTAGTTGACACTTTTCTTGTCTAATTGCAATCATCTCTTAACTTGGTTTAAGTGTGTTTGAAGTTTGATTAGCCTTTTAGGGTTTCTAGGTCTTATAGGTCATCGTTCATCCTCTCATTGGTCTTCTCATCAAAGATCAATTACCTGTGTTAAAGAGTCTTTTGTATGTTTGGGCCTCCTTTGAAAATCACTTTTGGTTCTTGAGTCTTAAGTTGTATTCATTAATGTCGGATTGAGTAGACCTTGTGAAAGTCACTTAAGTTTTATTTGATGAACAATAGATTACAAATTGATTGTCTCATTTGAATTGAAAGGAAGTGTTTGCTTTGAGTTTGTGTTTCGAAAAGCGAAAGTGAAAGTGTTTATCTTTTAAGTAGTTTTCGAAGCATTTTTTGTTGCATTCAAATCATTAATCTGAAAGAGATTTTCATGTTTGTTGGCTTGCTTGCATTCTCTTTTACTTTTTTGCACTAGATTATATTGATCACTAAAGTGAAAATAAATAAATAAATAAATAAATAATATATATATATATATATATATATATATATATATATATATATATATATATATATATATATATATAGCATTGCATCTTAGGTAGATTACTTTAAGATCTTTTTGGGCATTGCATTTGTTGTGAACTGAAAGATTAGATTTCATTTTTTGTATTAAGCATTGGAAATTGTCGTTGATGCATTGATCATTAGTTTGTTGCATGATTTGGGTAATTTTCTTCCCAACATAGATAGATTTCATCAAATTGAAGAATTTCATTTCATCATCTAGTTGCATTTTAGGAACGGGTAACATTATTAAGGCCTTGAAATCAAAACATAATTTCAAGATCAACTTTAAAATCTATCAATTAATCTAGGGATAATTTGAAACATTAACATTCATACTTAGTGGTCTAGGCTAGAGACGTGTTCCAACATCTATAAAACTAAGCAGTTGTTGTTTGCTTCTGCATTATACAGCGCTAGCACGGACTTGTGCTCCCTGTACCATCGAGTATATAAAGGGAGACCCTCATAGGTTACAAACCATTATCCATAGGAAGCCGAGTATGCCACCCTGTAAATGTGATACACTAAACACATCATTCAGGGATATTTCTTGTACGTACATCAAGTCCTTCGTAAATTTATTTTTTGAGGTGTATATTGTAGTTCACAGTTACTTGGTACTCCTTTTTCCTAGAGTTACCTGAGTGGTCATTTTGATCTTTTCTGACGCTTTAAATTTGAAAAGATCATCAAGCACTTGTCCTTTCAAGCTTGTTAAACCATCGAAAGTGACTAGAGTCACCTTTTCATCCTTTTATCAACTCTTAAAAGATGAAAAGGCAATTTTTTTGCTTCTAAAAAGAACTGCCCACGAAAAACATGTTGAACCCAAGCAGTTGCTTCTTGGAGAAATATGCGTAATTCCTTGTTAATTTCAAGATTGTTAATAAATACCTCAATGAGTCACCTTTCCTTTTCTTCTCTTGAGAATAAGTCATCGTGACTAAACCATTGAGTTCATCTCATAGTTACCCTTCATTGTCTGATGCTGAAGGGTCCTCCCAAGGATTTCATCCAGAGCTTCCTCAGTCACTTGAAGATCAAGGTTTTGAACATGGGATTGTTCCAAGTATCCAACCCCTGTCTTCTTGTCCACCTCCATCAAATTCCTGGTCACCTCAAGAATCTGATCCTGATACCCTTGATAATCCTATACAAACCCCTAACAGTTCGCAAACTCCTGAGAATCCACAGAGGCTTGTTATTCATCTGCCAAATCCATTATTTGATTCTATTGCGATATCTCCTCAACGTCCTTACAGTCCTTACGATCAGCCTCGTATTCCTTTGGAGTTATCTCCTCACACATCTCGGGTTCCTTGTCACTAGTTGTTTCCATCTATCGAGTCAGAAGGTGAAATCCCAACCTTTTCTCTGGGTCATTCAGAAGTTTCCACTACCCATACTCCTCATATCGATGATGAAAAAGGGTGTGAATTTCCTCCAAAAGTCTTTCCTTTTACAGGAAGAGTCATGTCTCTCACCTATCCTGAAACTAGTGGACCCATGTTACCACCTAGTTATACAACCTTAGCTCAATTAGTTTCAAGTACTCCCAGTGCTTCGTCATTGTATCAAAATCCCATTTGGTCTTCAAATGATATGCCTACATATTGTTCGTTCGTTCCAAATGTGATCCCTCGCACTTCTATACAAACTATTGTCACGTCGGTACCTATTCAACCTATGATTCCATTGCAGCCTATCTCGTAGTTTCAACTGACCCTTCCGGTACAACCGATTGTTTCAAGTCAAGTTTCAAGTAGTTCTTCTACCCCTCCATCAGGTGGACAGAATGTGCCACTTCCTAGGGGGAAGATCTGAATAGTCCTCTTGCGTTAGGTGAAACCAATGTGAGTGGATTACAAACTCACATGGTTGGAGTGAATCAACCTTATTATGGTGGTATTCCTAACCCTGTTGGTCCATTTGAGTCAGGTAACATCCAATATCAGTAGCCTTATATGGCTCAAATTCCACTCCAATGGGTTTATGTCCCATATGGTTTGCAAGCCTTGGTTAATCTGTCTTACATTCCTCAAGTGGGAGCTTACGTCCAACCTGTTCAATCTATTATTCTTGGTGGATATGGTCAGATTCAATTCGAAAATCACCAATACCCACAGGGCATTTCCCAAGTAACTATCCAGCAACTCTTGCAGTAACAAGGAAAATCTTTGCAGCAGCAAGGACAACCTTTGCAGCAGAAAGGGAAACCATTGCAACAACAAGGGAAACCTTTGCAACAGTAAAGTTAAACATTGTAGCAGAAATGGAAATTGTTATAGCAACAGGGACAACCTTTATCATAGTCTCAGCAGCCTTTGCAACAGTAAACTAAATTTGTTCAGCAGTCTACTCAACCTTTTTATTCGTAAGGCCAACCTTTGCAGCAGCAAGATCAACCTTTACAGCAACAAAGTCAACCTTTGCAACAGCAAGGTCAACCTCTACAGCAATCTCAATATGTATATCCACAAGGTCAGCCCTTGCAAACACAAGGTCAACCCTTGCAGCAACAGGGTCAATCTTCTTATGTCTAAGGTCAATAGGTTCAACAACCTTATAACCCATATGCCACATACAATGCTTATTAGCAGCCTATAGTAGGCCAATATCAAACCTACCCTTGAAAAAATCTGCCTTATGGTCAAGGTATCCCTTAGTGGGGGGAAAATCAAATCGTGTATGGTCAAAATCCTCCACTATGGGGGCAGAATCCTTACTAGCAAGGATGGAACCCGCAGTTTGGATCTCCTCAAAGACCTTGTATGTCGTTCAATCCATAATTTTCCTTTTTGTCTACACTGGAGTTGCCTGATGTCTCTAGGCTCATGAATGATCATATTCTTCATTTGCCTTATTGGCCTCCTGCTCCTACCAAAATTCCAAGTGATTGCCCTAAGTTCGAAGGAAAGCCTAAGGATGACCCACAAGCCCATGTGATGACATATAACCTATGGTGCTCCTCCAATTCGTATATCAATGATTCTATCTATCTTCGCCCCTTTTAGAGAACCCTCATAGGTGCTGCTACAAAATGGTATATTGAGTTGCCTCAAGGTACCTATGTTGACTTCAACTCTTTGGTTATGGCATTCCTCACCCACTTCCAATTGCCTGTTCAATATGAAACTGACACTCATTTGCTCACACCCCTTAAGCAAGATACCGCGACCGACATTTCTAATCATATCCATGAATGGAGACATTGGCATCGCCTCATCAAATTCTAGATTCTGATGATTTTTTGACTGAATGGTTCACAAAATCATTCGTTAAGAATATTTCTAAGGATATAGGTATGGGTGGATATGTTACTGAAGAGCAAGCTATTGCATGTGCTCAGTATTTAGACTTAGTCTATTTGCAATCTAGCACGTTGTATGAGATGTTTTCTGATGCTCCGAGACTATCTTCGAATCTGACAGCATCAAAGTCCCCTAATGTGCCACCTATTGATGATGTAATTGGTTTTATGTCTCAAACTTCCATGAAAGCTTCCTTGAAGTAGAAATCTATTTCAAACACTGGTTCCAATAATCCTTCAAAAAATTCATCAAGTCCTGGTAAAACCTCTAAGGTGCATGTTGTTTAGTCTACCACAGCGAATAAGGCCTCTAAAGGTAAGAAAAAGGGCAAAGGTAAAGCCAAAGACGATGCCCCAAAATAGGATCCACCCAAGTCATCTGTTGATGATGCTTCTAAGAGGAAGCCGAAATATCTTTCCCTCATCTGTGAGGAATATCATTATACCAAGGATTGTCCCCAATGTTTTGAAGTTAACTACTTGTTGAAAGGGACTCTAGTTGTTTTAAAATAACCTTTTTCATCTCACCAGACCGAGTTGGTAGACCAACCACAATCCTCTGCCTCTTTTCATTCCCAAGTTTTCATGATGCAAGTTTCTTCACCAATTTCAATTGCTACTCAAACAAAGGACTATCAAACCACACATAAGCAGACGGTGGAGAAAGAAGTCACCGATATACCTTCTACTTCCACTCCATCCATTTCTGGTCCGCTCCATATTGAGCACCCCAACGGTGATTCTGTAATCCAGCCACCTCCCAAGGGTGTACATCAGAAATCATCTTATAATCTGAATGCTAGAGCTGCACAACACTATAATATTGTTGAGGATTTAGCTCAAGCACTTTCGGCAATGTCTACCTTGGAGGTTCTCCAAACCTGTCCAATGCAACGGAAGTCATTGTTGTCTGCTATAGGTTTTATGGATCCTGCCAATTCGAGTCTGATTACATTTGATCTTGAAAACCACATTCCTCGTTTTCCTCATCAGATTGATTTTCTGATACAGGTTCTTATCAAAGGAAAGACGATCCATCAAACTATTATTAATGAAGGTGCTTCTATCTACATCATGTATGTTTCATGTTGGAATGCCATTGGCTCTCCTTCTCTTAACAAGTCCCCAAACACTTTGGAGGCCTTTGATGGTATAGGCTCTCGTCCATACAGTATTCTCACAAACTTGTCAATTACATTATAAGGAAAGACCGTTGAACTAGAAGTGGAAGTTGTAGATATGAATCTCAACTACAACCTTCTTCTTGGGCGAAGCTGGGCCAACGCTATGTTTTGTGTGGTTTCTTCTTTGTTCTAGGTACTTCTTTTTTCTCACGAAGGAAAAATTTTCACCATCGACCAACTCTCTTTCTTCTCTTCTGGTTCATCAAACGACAACGTCGCTTACATGGGAAATACTGAGATTCTTTATGAGAGTGTAGGGGAAGGTCTCTTCAAAGAATCTGCTTTAATGGGTACTTTTACCCTCCCACATTCGAATGTTACTTCAATCAATATGATCTCGGTTTCTATGGATCCTTGGATTATTCCTACTCCATATCAAATTGATTCATTTGGCGATTCTATGCCTTTAAGTCCATTGGAGCAACATTATCAAGATATTGTCTTAGCTTTGATGGCCACTTCGGAAATTCCTACTATTTTCAGTATGAACCTAGACACTTATGTGCCATCTCCTTGGCTTGGTTCTTGAGATTCTTTGCATCCTTTTAACGAGACATTCCCCACTGACGAGAGTATTTTTGAGGTCATGTCTTTGGATGAAAATCCTTGGAATGGTCTCCATCATCGTTCTTCATTTATTCCCAACCTCAGTGAGATGCCTTCGTGTTTTGAAGCATTTGCTTCTCATTGCCCCATGCCTCCACTTCAAACACCTATCCTAGTACATGAAGTCTTGTCAGAGAGTAACATGGGAAACATTACTACAGCTCTACCTATTGACATTTCAATCCAACCTGAAATCGTCAAAATATTTCATCTAGGGGCACTTTTTCCTCTTTGTGAGATTAAGTTTTTGGTGCCTCCTTTCATGAGATTTTTTCACCGAGTTTCTACCATTTTCCCTTTATCGCAATGGAGTTTTCATCTTATGACTTCTAACCCTCACTCTCCCGGGGGACATGGGAGCATAGCCTTTTATGAGTTCTACTCTATTATTTGGTAGAGTTGATGCTTACATGTCATGTCAATGGTAAAACCTCGGTTATATTCTCTATTGATCGATTACCCGAGTCCAAAAATGGGCTCCATCTGAAGAAGTATTATGCGTGAAATTTGTGTAATGAATTTTGTACATTAGTGTGTCAATTCATTAGTGTGAGTTTTGAGTTTTTGTGTGTTTTTTTTCTTTCCAGACATGTGTTTTTATGCTTACCCTATATTCCACTCGGTTTGCAAATGTTGTCAAGCAATTACATTGGTTTTGTTGATGGTGCTTGTCATAGCACACAGAACCTGTCTTCCGCAGCATAGGTACTCTATGCCCCTAATGGCGAGCTAATTAACTTACAAGTTATGTGCCTTGGTCGAACAACTAACAATATTGTTGAATACAGTGTAGTCATTGAACTCTTGTTAGAAGCAGTTTCTCCTCGAATTAGGGATTTAGTTGTCAAGTTGGATTGAGTAATGAGAAATCCACATTTATTACTCAGTGAGAAATCCACAAATATTATGTATGTATCTATGTGTTAGATTAATGGAAAGAAATTTTGACTTCATCACATATCAACATATTCCAGGTAATTTAAATACATTAACAGATGCATTAGCAAATTTTGTTCTTGATAGGGATTTGCATAATTTATAAAATTGACCATATTATGGGCACATAAGTAGAAAATAAAGAATGCATGTCTATATATATATATATATATATATATATATATATATATATAAATATATATATATATATATATATATATTTTGTTAGAGTGTTTATATCAAGATATCAAAAAGTAGAGTGTTCTAGGACACTTTGCTTTCAAAGTCTACAAAATGTATAAAAGAGCCAGAAAGGCTATCAGCCTACATGGTGCTCATGATAGCACGGGACCGCTTTGATCACTTGGCCTAACAGCTGACGCAGTCTCGCAGATAATCCCACTGTGTGTCTCTACAAACGCAATGTGTATCTACGAATGCAATGGCACCTCATCAATAGTGGCATACTTTGGGACTCCTTGAGTTATTGCCTTTAGGTTGTGCTCCATCTCAGCTAAGGGGTTTTCCCCTTCTTCATATTTTGCGCCCACTATCTGATGAGAAACTCATTGTGCTATTGGTGACATGCCAGGTGGTCTCTCTAGTCCCACATCTACACATTTATCACAATTTGAGTCTCATTTTACACTTTTGCAAAAAATCATAAAACTTGAAAAAATCCAAAAAAAAGTTTTCCTACATTGGTTCATTGTTCTCTTGGTGGCAGAGGTAGATCTGGATCCCACCTAAAATTGATACCAACATAAGCATAGTCTTCTACCATGAGTAGTTGGTGTTCTAGCCAAGTGAAAAATTGTGGTGGGTAATGCATATGCTAACCCATTCCTCCTTAAGGCATGAGTTGACTCCATCTCACTAGTCTCAGATCTTGGGGGGCAGGATCTAGTACCTCTGCCCACTGATACTAGAATAATGGCACCTGCTCTAAAAATAAGGTCACCAGTATCAAAATAAACCTGAATTGATTCAGGTGCCCATGCTTCCCCTTGCTCAGTTATCTTTTCATATTCGCCTGGAAACCTCCACACCAGTTAAATATGGTAGGGGTCAAACACACAATAGCATATTATGACTAGGATTTCAAAGCCTCATGCAAGGCTTGTGTGCTAGATACACGCGCCATAGTGAACAAGATTGTTCTCAAGGAAAGGTTTTTGGTTAGTGTTTCTATCTTCACCTTCTCTCCATTGGTCATTTCGGCACCTAGACAATGCCTCTAGACTAGATTTCTCATACTTTTACCTCCTAATCGAGATCCAAAGAGTTGGATCGCTTCTCCTCTTCGGGACAATCCCATGATGAAGTAAATATTTGCCTCCTCATGTTCTAGTTCCTGTCATTTACGATGAATATCTCTCGATCTACATCCCAAAGACTAATCAAGTAGGGCAGCAATTCCATCTGGGCCCTTAACCTTGTGGTATTGAAGAACTTTAGCAACCCACAGTTCCTTAGAGCATTGATGCATTCAGGATCCTGAGATACTTGGTGGTCTTTGACCTCATGGCCTCTTTATTTCCATTAGAGGACCATGGTCTCCTACAAAACATCATTTAACACCAATTAATGTTTTTTTTCATGGATTATGGTCAAATATTTTTTCTTGAAAGAATGGTTTTTCTTCCAAAAACTTCGCCTCGGCGCCATCGCGCCTATTTTTTCAAACAGAGCAATATCATCACACGAGCCTTTCGGATTAAGTGCGGTCATCATGGATCCAATGACCATACCCACGATGATCGTCAACGCCCTAGAAATTAAAAATTCACCCCTATAACACATCAATTACCGTTAAAAATGAATAAAAAGGTGATAAAATGCAAGAGTAAGGATGGGTCTCTTACCTATTGTAGATGGTTCATGAAATGGCACTCTAGATCTCCCATAACGGCCTCTTGAAAATCGAGAAAATTAGGGCACAAATGCACTTTTAGAGCTTACTATGGTAAAATGGTAAAAAAATTTACTTTTCTTTGTTTATAAGTTTTGCAAGTCATTTTTGTCAATATTTTAATAATATTTTATTATTTTTTCTTGATATTAGTGATGGGTGCGTTTCTTTGTGCAGCTACATGTACCTTCAGGTGAACAGTGATCATTATTGACTGATTCTTGCAAGTTTTGTTTTATCTCTTTTTCGGACTCATAAAATAAATGGAAAAGGAACCCTCCTGGAGTCATCTTTGAGTTCTTTTCTGACTCTCGAAAATTAAAAATATTGTTGAGTACTTGTTGTTTTGAACTTGTTAAAGTAAATGAATCGACGTCACCTCAATTTATGCTTACCCCTTTTTCGGGCTAGGATTGACTATTTACAAAAAAGGTACACCTTGATCGACATGGTCAAGAGGTTCTCTCAATATTGTTTTCTACCTTTTTTTATTCAAGGGACAAATTACAAAAAGGAACATGATGGAGTTTTCTTTTTTGCCTCTTTTTCAAACTCTCTAAATATGAAAAAGATATCAAGTTATTCTTACGTCGAACTCGTTAAAATTTTACGACGAAAGACTCATCACCATGATGAGATTGAGCTTCTCCTTACTAGGGCTCATGAAATTCACTAGGATGGATTCATTTGAGGAATGAACTTACATGACAATCATATGCTATCCCTTTCAAGCTTGTGATAAAAATAATTGGGGCACTCGCTAGAAATAGTGGGGAAAAATGAAGATTCAAAGGGAGCATGTCGCTCGTGAACATGACACTTTTATGCTCTCGTGTCGGGTTTGGGATATCCTCACTCAGTCACTTGTCCTCCTTGGTTTGGGTGATCCATTTTTGCCTCTCATTTGACTATTCCATTTTGTCATCATGACCTTTAGTCTTATGTCAAGTCAGATGCTGCCACACTCCGGTGTCGTGTCGCTAGTGTTCAAGAGAAGTCTAATCTATATTTATTTACCAATACACCATTTGATTCATTGTTACAGTCTTGAAAATTATTCCACTTTATTCCTTGTTTCATGTCAATGCTGGGGGATTCATCATTTCCCTCCTTCGACGGGTCGCTTCCTGTCGACTTTGGCTCATTATCTAGGAAGATGACCTAGAAACTCCATTTCAGTACCTTACAGCTTGCATGCTTTAATGGCAAGTTCTTCGCATCTGACGATAGGTCTTCATCATTGGCTTTTGATCGTGTGATTCCACGAGTGTTCGAATTCACATTCATTATCACATTCACAGATTGTACTATTGTACTTTGAGAGTCATTGTCATTATTAGTAGTTTCTCTCGTACCTGTTAACGGTCCACATCATTGGCTAGTAATCAGGTGGTTTTATAGCATGTTCGACTTCAATACATTTATTTGCATGTTAGAATTTGTATTTTGATTGGGTTGGGATGGAGCCCAACACCCTGAGTCTTGTCTAATATGATTCAAGTTGCGGGGAGTTATATGTTGTTCATGATTATATACATGTTTCTACTACACAGATTGTTGTGACCACACTATGGGACTTTATATTCATGATGATCCTCGTTATCTGGATGGTTGTGCCCACACCATGGATTTTTTCATATAGTCTTCATCATATGGATGGTTGTGCCCATGCCATAGATTCATGTATCTATCTTAGATATGTATATGTATACATGTCCTTGATTTGTAGGTCTCTTGACAGTATGTGTCCTCATCCTTGAAAAAGCTCATAAAGCATCTTAGCCATCACTCTGCGTTCTTCCTTCATGCTTTAGGGGGTATCTGTTACATATTATTTAGTCACACCTCCTGCACTTCCATGTGAGATAAATTGAAGTGCCCAAAACACAACCATTATGTAGTGTACTCATTCATGTATACATCTCAGATCCCTCCTAAGACATTGATTGGAAAATACCTTGAGATTTCCCTGAAGAAATAGCTCTAAACCCTAAATGGAGAATGATCACTCTTATAAGGCTTAAAACAGTGATGGTCGCATGTTGCATTTTACTTGACTAGTGATGGCATCGCTCTGTTCCCTTGCATACCTGCGATGATCCCAAAGAGCATGAGAAACTTTGTGATCTAGAAGCTTCCAAAGCAACGAGCTGGAGGTTGTTTGACATAGATGAGGTCAAATCCTCCCAACTTGGCCTCTTGGTCTTATCCCTATGAGATGCCTCCTTGAGATGAGGGCCTAATCCTATCTTTGGAGAGGTTTTGACTCCCTTTTCCAGCCTATAGATGCATCCTCTCCCATTCCCAAATGGTTGGTCTATGTCTATTTGCACCCTTATGCTAAGATTGTGCCTAGAGGCTATTCATTTGACTAGGAGGAGTGCTTGGAGAGTTCTTAGCTTGGACTTGGATTACCACTCAAGGAGAGATTATCAACATCAAGGCTTTGGTTGTAAGCTTCCCTTTATTTTATAATAATACACAATTGTTGGTTCACCTTCCCAAAATGTATATGTTCATGTATCATTTAACTTGACATTCCTTGATCAGTTAAGTAGGTTGTTATTGGATTTGTTATTTATTTGGGCATGCCTTGTTGTGTCTTAATCACTTATGCAGGTGCATAAACACTAAGATAAGAAGGAACAAGCCCATGACACAAGCGATTCAGGGTCCTCAACAAAGGAATTAAGAATACCATCAGAATGAGGTAGGCAATCTCTTTCATTCTTCTTTTCAATTGTAACCTAGGAAGATGTCTAGTTGATTGTCACTTCAGTTGCTAGACACACTCATTAGGCAAGAGGAATCATCTCTTTCCGCAGAGAGGATTAACCTTGTCAAAAAGTGGGACCAACAATCTACTTGAAAAGTTTAATTATTGTGAGAATCTTTATGGTCAATGTTTTATGAACTAGCAACCCAAAAAATAAATTTGGATATCAAGGAGTCGTTGAACAACTCTATTCCATTTCATAGGCATGTATTGTTGAATGCTTATCTTTATTGTTGTTTGGTACCTTTTCGAATCAAGATTTTTGTTGGAGGTAGAACTAATTAGGGTCAAGAAGTGAATTTAGGCTTTGTAGTTGAAAAGTGCAAGATTCTTCCTGTCACCATGGGGGTTGGATTATAATTCATCAACTTGTAACTACAACAAATTATAGTGGTTGAGGAGATGGAGTGGTTGTTGCAGCAATGCAGATGCTAAAATTTTGTGTGAGTGAGCATGCAAATGTTTCCAATGCTTTTGGACAAGTTTGAATGCAAAAGAGAGGTACAAGTATTTTGTTTCTTAGTTCTTGCATACTAGATAACCCATGAATACTATTGTAACAAATGTAAATATAGATATTTGTTGTATTCATGCATTGTGTCTAATGCAAGTTATAAAGCATTCTCTATGAAGGTTAATCCATATACTTTAAAATACTTGAGAGAATTTTTTATGTTTGAAATTATTGAAGTATTCAATAAATCACAAGTTTGAAGTTCAAACTTTGTGACAAGATTTAAGTCTTGCAGGTGCACTGTGTTGATAATGATTTTTGAAGAAGTTTAGCTTTTCATTTTGAAGTAGTGAAGAATTTAATTATAAAAAGAGAATTATGATTTTTTTATTCCATTAAGGGACTTGATTAGAAGGCTATCATGGTTAACTTTTCACAATCAATGAATATTTTTTATACTTATAATTTTTCTCTTGCGCCTTGAAGTGTTTGAATGGAAAATAGTTGGAAAAATCCAAAAAGAGCAAAAGTCCATCTCCAAGACATGATGGGAAGAGTAGATATTTTTGATGTGGAAACATAATTTTTCTATGGTCTAAGAAATTATGGCCTTGAATGTAGTAATCCTTAGATATACTACAAGCTACATGGAAATGATAGATTACTACGATGAAGGAAGCTTGGAATCATGGTTAATATCATATCTCAACTAAATCTTATATCAAAACCTCTTGGAATTGTCATTGTACGAAAACAAACAAAAAGAAATGATTGTACTAGTTATATAATTAGAAGCATCATGTACCATATTATGAAAATATATTTTTGATGATAAAATTTATGGAGGTGTAGTATTTTATGTCTATCATTAATGAATGAATTTTATATGTTAATTGTTATGTGTTTCTTTATGTACAAAACCAGATATGTTTCTTTATAATTCTTATTTTTTTCCTATGTCTATGCATGAATCTTAATGTGTTGCTTTCAACTATTTTCTAGTAGCTAGATTGGGTACTAGGGAATTGAGAGTGATGTGGGGGAGGCGAGGTGGGAGATGGGCCATAAGGGATTCCACTGTCATGTGGTTGGCCTTGTTTAATAGAGAATAAATTAAGATTTGTATAAAATTGGAGCAAACCTCCCTCGATCCAATAGAGCAAAAACAAAGTCAATGACTTCGTTGTTGCTCTACCAAATCAAGGGAGGTTTTCTCCAAGATTAGACCACTCAAATAAATTATTCTCGACCAAGAGGATCTCATTCAAGTGTCCATACACTCAAGTCTTTTTAATTATTACTTAGTCATTAAAATATTTGTTAATTTATTTTATTATTTTGTTTATTTTTAAATGTTAGATAAATCTGTAGAACCATTGTTGGAGGAGATCCCAAGATGTACTTCCACCTCTAGAACCTAGGCTTCCTCCAGAGAGGCCATATGAAGAAACAATATCAATTACTTCTATTATGAGTCTCGTTTGTTTGGTAGAGGCACATGTAATTTATTGTGTTGAGTTTATCCTATGTATTTTAGAAATTTCTAAGATATACTGAGAGTTGAATTCCTTTTGGCATGTATGTACAGTTTGTAGAGATTCCTTACTAAGTTTTCTATCATGTATTGTTTCAGTTTCCTTGTCATTATAATTCAACATAATCCTCTAATCATTTTATTTTCTTGTGCGTCAGTCTCTACAATATTCACATAGGTGTAATAATTGATTTTAGCCCAATGAAAGCTTTAAACGATAAGCTTATTTTCAAGGATGTGATGTATTGGTTGAAACTTAATGGTTTGCATGCCCAAGTGTTGCAATCATTATGGATTGCCTTGACAAGTAGACCATTTCTTTGTCTCTCACATTGTGAATGCATTCAAGAGCTTGAATATTTATCGATAATAGAAAATATCTCATAGATTTCACAAACTTCTTGACACAAAAATATGTTGACAAGACAAAAATTATGAACCATTTTCCTTGGTTTTTCATTACTTCCTAGACACACTACTAGAACTTGGAAATTGACCCCTCTGGGAAAATTTACCTCTAGGAATTCAACCCTCCTTAAACTCAAACCTCTTGAAGATTTCAACCTTGGAAAATCAGCCTCCTCTAACAATTAGCTCACCCCCCTCTTTCTCCCTTTGTCCGACCCAATCACACTAGAGAAATATGTCCCATGGATATTTCAACCTCCCTCCACAACTTGGCCCTCCTCTTTAGCATTTTAGCTTTCCTAGACGTGACCTCCCTAAAATTTTCTCTTGAAATTCCCCTATTACAATCATTTTCCCTTCTCTTTAGTCCCAGAATCTCTCACTCCTTGAGAAAATCCCCCTCTCAAAAATAACAATGTAATGTGTTTTCGTCTTCCTCCATAAGTTCCCTTTACAATTTCTCCATGGGCGAAATCCCTAATATCCAAAGTAGATGAGGGTTAGGATATAAGTCACTTAAATACTTAATTTTTTATTCTTAAATAAACACTAGCCCAAATTCATTAATTAAATAATAATTAATGTAGTTTTTCTTAAGTTAAAACTTAGGTAGGAGGTCATATTAGTTGCTTCTTTCAAACAACCACCTAAAGAGGACTTCTCTCCTATATGCTAGACATGAACCTAAGAAGAAGACCTTCTAATGCTACAAAATCAATAGGGCCATGAGTTCACCCTTAATTTTGAGGTTTCACTCTTTAAAAAATAAAAAATAATATTCTATAAAATATTCAATAACATAATGTATATTTATATAGCATAATACTATAAATAATATATCATATATGATAAACATCACATAATATAATAAATTTATGCCAATGGGGCCTTATTTTTTAGGTTGTTAAGAGTGGGTTCTTAATAACCCTTGTCCTCTGTGAAGTTTCTAATCCCACAAAGGCACATTTTCACCCTTGTCATTGTCTAGTTCATACATGCTCATTGTTTCATGTGATTGGGCCTAGGTGTAATTTTTAGGTAAATATGACATATTATATATTCCTTACTTGCAGCCTCTTAGATGAAGGAAAAATCATAACGTGTTATATATATATATATATATATATTATATATATATAGAAGAGAGAGAGAGAGAGAGAGAGAGAGAGAGAGAGAGTTAAACTCCCTTGACACTCTCTTGGTCAGGCTTTGTGGTTGAGCTGACAAGAAGTGATCCCTTTGGGATGATCTGCCTAGTACAAATATTCCATGGATATATATGTGTGTGTTTGTGTGTGTGTGTTATTTTTATTTTTTTTCATATTCCAAGTTTCTGATTTTCTCAGGTGCAAGCTTGAGTTTCTTTGTAGACCCTTGGTTGTATATTCCTTTAAAATATATTTGCAACATTATTTCTAAAGTTGTGTAAGCTAGCTACATTCCATTGTAATACTCCTAATATGGGGAAGGGCACATTTACCTTACATCCTAGCTCTCCTATGCTTCCTCTACTTGCTAACTGCTTCTTCCTTAAACTTCTAACTTCCTTAGCAATAAGCCACTCTACTTGTATTTTTGTTTTTAAAACCTACCTCTCAAATTTTCCTAAAAGCATGGATTGCCAACGTATTCTCCAACTTTATTATAGTAGATTGAAGACCATTGACTTTTTACCTGTTCAATAGGAAAAGGGATTACATTACTAGGAACAAATAGATGTGGATAATTTTTTAAAACTACAGGTGCTCGAAGATTGCCTCTCTTGCCAAAATTGCAATACTACTATTAGTATTGAGCTTTACAGAATCTATAACTACTTATAATTAGCCTTAGTTCTGGATTCTCTACGTTGCACTTTTATACAATGCCATTATATCAAAAAATACCCATATATATAGAGAAGCCACAAAACATTTGTCCATATGAGAATTTGGCATGTAGTCGAAGTTTGGGTAGATACGACAAAAATTGCCTTTTTACATTGAAGTCAGACATCCAAAACTTCAAAAGAAGATGTAAAAGAGATGGACATTACTCCTATGGGATGTCAGATTCTTCTCTTGAAGCTTGGCCTCAAATCGTTAACCTTCTACATAATTTCATCCTGGTTTTCTTTCTTCTAAAGGAAGTCCTTCCTCAGGTCTTCTATCATTTCCTTTTGATTCTCCTCCTCCTTGTCTAGTTGTAAAATGGCTACATATTTTTTTCTTCAATTGTGTCATACCCTTTTCCACTCTTTCCAAGGAATGGGGCATCACTTGATTCATAGAGGCTGCAATAATAAAAGCATTCCTCCTTTACATAGGCCCTTTGTGATCCTCCTAGACTTGGATAGGACATATGTCACCCTTCTCCCTACAACCTCAAAAATTTGGTACACTCCTCTTTCCATTGAAACATTTGTACCATTCTTACTTAACGAATATATTCCAAAGTGGATCCTTCTTCCTTTTCAACCATCCTCTTTATTTCTCTTTTCCCTAGTGAATGTCTTTCAAAGTTAGTAATCAATCTACCCCTCCTGCTTCCCCCTCTATGACCTCTTCCAAATTTAAATTGAGCCTCTACTTCTCTCCATATATTATTTTTTCTTCTACCAAGGCCTAGAATTAACAAATGTTGCTCAGACTCCTATGGTCTAGAATTTACAAATGCGTCTCTACATGTTTTCATATATACTTTTTTATTTTACTAGGGCCCATAATTGAAAAATCCTACTAAGACTCCTTGGGACTAGAATTGACAAATCCTATTAAGACTCTTAGGGATCAAAATTGAAAAATTATGTTGAGACTCCTAAGGCCTTTTTCATATTGCAGTTAAACCTCTACCTCTTTCCATATATTATGTTTTCTGCATATTGCAGTTAAACCTCTACCTCTTTCCATATATTATGTTTTCTTCTGCCAGGGCCCAGAATGGATAAATTTTGCTTAGACTCCCATTAAATGGATGCAAAGAAGAATCCTACCATGATATATCTACATACTATGAAGTACACATTGTCATTGAATTTGACATGAGTGAAGGATTTTCCATCTATTTCGAGAATAATATTAAGGAATATAATTTAAGGTCATGTCCATGCTCTTCTAAACTAATTGAAATTTGATCTAGGATGGCTATGCTAGATGGAGATATATCATATAGCTATGAATATAATGTTGGTCATCAATATCATTTGTAAGGTTTTCTTGTATGTCATACACTATGGAGCCCATCAAGAGCCATTATCAAATAATAAGAAAAGACATAAAGCTATATAACTTGAAAGGGATAAAAATATATATTAAATATGAAGAATGATGTTTCCTTTAGGCCAATTTAGAGTTGTTCACATTGACTCCAAGTTCAGATACACCACCACATTTTAAGGTCTAGGATTATTTGTTAGGTTTGTCACCTACAAGACATCGAGTGAGATGACCATCTTATCTTCTGGTACCTAGTGTACCAAGAGATTAAGGGAGGTTCCATTGTCTCTACGAAGAGTCAAGGGAATCCCTTATAACTTCTATTAGGTACTTGAACCAAATGTGTCAAGATTTGTTTCTAAGGGAGATACTAGATCTCATGGGACAAAGTTTACAAGGTCCACCTAGGATATCTGATAAAACTTCTTAGATTGTTTACTTTTTCCTCCTTTTTACCTTTACAACAAATGATTATTACCAATGTGTATAATTCTATGTGGCATTAGCTTCTAAACTAGCAGAACCCCTCATCTCCTATAGACTTGGAGCCAATGGATTGGTTCTCATTAGTGTTTCTATGGGGTTTTTCTCACAACATAAGTCTTAGCATGGATATTATTAGGACATCATACATCCCAACTCAATTAGACATTAGAGATGGACTCATGTTTCAAAAAATTGCATCACCCAATTCTTTTCGATGATTGGGTATTGGGGAAGTTTTAGTAAAGATGGCAATTGTTTGGCAATTATCTCATAACTCAACCTTGAGGTTTTTTTTGGATTCTTTATATGACATCGTTAGTGTTAGTAGTAATCCCTTCTCAACAATTAATGGTGACAAGGGTTCCCCTTCTATTCCCTTTTCTCCTACTCATGTTTCCATCTATGATGTTGATATTGAGCTAGGGGCTCATTGTTATATTTACCCCACCTCTCATTTGGGAATTGAACATTGTGATGTTATATTTTATGAACCTTTTCCTCATGGACTAGATTTCTTTTGTCGCTTCTTGCCAGTGATTATTTCAGTGGTGGTTCTCCACATTTTTCCATTAATCATGATACTTCTCCTCTTGGTAGGTTGTTTGTTGATGATTCCTACCTAGTTGTGATGGACATTTCCTCATCTTTGTTTGATGTTGGTAAATTGGTAGTAGGTACACCTATATGCACTCCTTTGATTACTTCATCTTAATTATGGGAAGTTTGTTTTGGATCCCTTATTCATTTGTTCCATCCTCTCTCCTAGATGTATTTTCCATTCCTCTATTTTTAAATAAGGTTACTACCACCCTAGATTTGCAGTCTAATGATGCTACTCCATCTATGGATGCTAAGTTTAGTAATGGTGTTTTTCACTTGGATATATAGTTGTTGGATGAAATCATCCTTCTAGTCCATTATTTCTATCTTTTCCTAAGTGGATTGTTTCTACTCATTAGTGTGTCCAATTTTCTTGTATGTCCTCCCACATAATGGTCAAGGTCACCCCATTATGGGCCATTATCTTAGTTGGCTTTCCTCTTCTTGGGAAATACCAATTTGCCCCATTGCAATTTGTTTGTATCAAGATCAAACTCAATGAAGGTCATGAAGGTTTCTCTGTGAGTGGTATGCCTTTTTATGACCCCAACTTAGCATTACATGGGGGTATTATGATGATTTGTGGATGCAATGCCTTCATTGTGGCCCCTCATTCAACAGGTGGTGATGGTGATGGTGTTGCTATTATGGTTAATATTCACTAAAGGCCATGTGTTGACCCTCTAAGTGATATATTGGTGGATTTATTGACTCTACATTTGAGTGCAATTGTATGCATTTCTCTATATTTTACTAGGTTGGCCTAGTCACCCAGTTGAAAATTTCCTTTTAAACCTAAATGAGCTTTATAATTAAAGAACATTCCTCACTTGTACTCATCACTCCAATTATTATTTGATAAGAAACAGAGAAATCTTCCTATAGTGCACTTCTCTCATTCAAATACTTGGGTTTTACAACGATATTTCTTGTATTCATTATTTAAGTGTTGTTTAATTTCTGTTGTATTTTTTGCTTGGATGGATTAGGGTTTATTGGATTTCACCACAAATCCACCATCTTAGGATCTCAATAGTGATAATAGGAAGGATCTTGTAAAAAACAAAAAGGCATAGAATTCATTTCTCAGGGCCTCAAAATTAGCGGAATGTAGATCCCCAAGATCCTGACTTGGATTCTCTATTAAAATATTTATAACTTGAAGATGCCTCATCTGCATGCACATTAGGGACTTCTTCAAAGTTCCTTGTCAGTTCTACCACTGCTTCTAACTGGCTCATATTCCTATGGCCCTACAAATATAATGAGTAACGATGAATATTTATCCAATTCATTGGTTTTTGAAAATGTAAAATCTACTTTACAAATTTGATTAATATTATTAATAATTATCATTCATGTATTGTAATCTAATGTAAGTTAAATCTATTGGTCTATTGTATTTTAGGCTTATAGATTATGATCTTATGCTTATGTTTGTCATTGAATTCATTGCCGAAAAAAATATCACATATATAACGCAAAATAATGTTTCTTTTCTTTTCTAATTTTTTGGGAGACTTGTTTCTAATTTCTTTTTTTTTTTTAATTGTCATTTTGTCATTTTTGGTTACTTGGCACTCAACCATCATGCATTTTCAGTCTTCATGTCTTTGGTCTGAGAGCCTTTATAGCCAAACATTCGCTAGTCTGCAAGCAACTTTTCTTGTATCTTTTAACACATGGTTTCAAAGCTATAAAACACACAACATATTTTTACATACTTCAAACTTTAGTCTAATTTTCCTTTCAAAACATGGATACTTAATTCTCTTAAATTATTATTGTAACTTGTGTTGTGCATTGTGAGGACATTTTTCATTAATACAAGTGCATCAATACATCATGGGCTTCTCTTAGATCTCATTGTGCATCGGTACACGACATCCTGCTTCTAGGCTTATTATGCATTGCTATGGATAGAAATCTCCTTGTACCTCTTCCAACGTTTATCGATGAGTAATAGTGGAGTTTGAAAATATAGTCATCTAATAGATATCCTTCGAAGAAACTTTGATTATTTCCCTGGACAAACCAGGTAAGTTTTTTTGTACTAATGAGGCAATCACCTAAAAAGTATTTAAAGATGAAACTTGGAAATTTAAGTGTGAGTATTGTTGGAAACATTATGTAATACTAAACCTATAGAACTTTCACTCATCTGTCAATTATTTAGGATCGATAGTAGACATTGGGATTGGAAAGTAAAGTATTAGGTTATGATATGCTTCTTAAGCTTGATAAATCACAAAGTAGTAGAGGACATGCCTAGACATACCTCAAGTTCCCTATTAATCCCACTGGAAAAAAAGGTATTAAATCTCTTAAGATCAAATGTAGTCCTCTTATTTTTTAGCAAATTGATTAGTTTATTGGAAGGATTATTGTGCACACGTCATTATGTTAGTTTTATATGCAGACATAAGTTAGAAAAGCACTAAAAAATCAAACAGAAACTGGGGAGTTAAAGAGAATAATACAAAACACACTTATGTTGGGTATCATATACCCTCTTTTCTTGTATTAAAAAATAATACCTTTTTCACCAACCATTAAGGTTGAATGTGCATACATATTTATTGGAAGAGGAGGGTGATCAAAGCTTACTATGTCAAGGATCATTTTGTACCATGTATACCAAGGAATTATATGTGACTAATTAAAATCTAACGTTGACATGATTTCTGATCAACAATTACCAAGTCACATTACTAGTGGGAGGTACAACTATGTTCAATATTTGTTAAACTTCAAACCATGGTTAATAGATTCTACTCTCAAATAAAACCCAAACCCAAGTAGCTTAAAAATTGAAAATGCATTTAAAACAACAATCTCTGAATACATTAATCTACGAACATGTATTGTTGGAGATTACAAAAAATAACCATATATTGCAGAACTTTTAATTATGAATTTATCTTCTACTTACTGAAATAAATAAAAAATACCCTTCTATAGCTCAAAACAAGAACTCGTGCAACCAACACACTAGTGTGCCCCGTTACCCACCATTTTGTGTGTGATATCCATAGGAGAATTTTTTTTCTCCAAGATGGTTCTCAGTTGGTAGCTAGCAGCCCCTTGCAGCCACCAACTATCTCATTGAGCCATTTTTCTGCCACCTGAGCCAGCCATGTGGTCCCTCACCCACCTGTCGTGATCGTATGTTTGAAGGTGGGCCTTCTGAACCTAAAGGTATGCCTTTTCATTTGATAACTGATTAACGTAGTTGTCTTATCATGGACACTTTTGGGCATATATTAATGAGGGGATTCAATATAAAGAATGGGCTAGGTTTGTTCTCTTGTCCCCTAGAACCCTTTTAGATGTTAACCTTGGATTCTAGTCTCGTGAGATCTCTTTTACTAACCATTTGGATTTAGGGATGGTATTTCATGGGAAACCATGATTTTGGTTGCATGGTCCTGCTCCCTCATCCACATATATTACCCCATTTCCACTCATTATTACCCTATTCATCATTTCTCCCACCTGGGTCCACATTCCTCCATTGGGTCTACATAGGGTTAGCTCTCCCTTTCCCCTCGTCCACACCTTGGCCTAGGCCTGGAATGATGCCCTGGAGATTGATGCAGTTGAAAATAAAGATAAAAGCATAATTGGCCACATTCAACAAGAAAATGTACCACAAAATGAAAAAGACGGTCGGGACGAACACATTTAGCACATGGGAAAAAGCTAACACATGAGATCTACCCCATCATAATGGCCATCACCCTGGTTCCTACAGGTTCTATGAGCCTCCTTCATCATATAGGAACCCATGATTGTCCCAACCCTTAGTGGACAATGAACCTCCCTGCCTTAAAAGGGGTGTCCATTGTTATATCTCACACATAATTCTCTTACCGTTGAGCCCCGAGTAGTTAATCAAAGAAAAATCATGAAAAGGAAAAAGGAATATAAAGAAGGGTGCAAAACTCAAAGGCAGGGCACCTCATGCACCATGATTGCTTCCTCCTATACATTATATACCCAAGGGTGGGCTTCCCTCTTATTAGCTACCCTTGTACCCCAGCATGTGGCCCAAGGCTACCCCTTCTCATCCCCCACTTCATTCACCTCTCTATCATATACCACCAACTTTTAAAGATGTACATTGAACATATTATCCCCTTTAGAAGTACGAACCACCTAATAGGATACTTGGTAAACCCCATTTAGATTTCAGAGACATTAGCACTTGCCAATGCCCATTATGGAAGGGTAAGCCATTATGAAGTCCCCACTTGTGGTCCATGGCTTGTAAGCTCTTTTACTCAATTTCTCTAATGACTTGTTGTACTGGAAGTCTAGGGGACACATTGGATCTTATGCAAGATTGCAGATGGTCTCCATCTTGGGTTTGGTCTCCCTATACGGGGTCCTAACCCTCCATAGGGATACATTGGCACATGTAGAGTGTGCATTGATATCCATGGGCCTCCAAATTATTTGACAACACTCCATGGATCCCCGTGGATGTTCATAGATTTCTCGAGATTCACCTATTGGATGAGGAAGATGCACCAAATTCACCTTTGCACAACCAACCCCACTGATGTACCATGCACTTGGTAGCTAACCCAGGATCTGTAGGATGATGTGGCATCACCTACACCATCATCGAAGCCCTTACAGACGATTTGCAGGAATCTTCGACTCATTTAGATACCCGTGACGTTATTATTTCCCCCCCACACCCATTGGGAGCACCATAGGTTTATTGTTTGGAGAATAAGGGACCACCCCCTTTTCCATCACTTTTGAGGGTCCTATTCTTGATTATGGCACCTATGGACCTCATTAGGCCTCTTGAAGCGCCCTATGACATGTTTTGTTTATGATTTGACCTCTTGAGAGGCTTATTATTTCATTTATGAGCTATTTTGGTGGGTTTGTCACCAAAAGTTAGAATATTTGGACATTATTTTATTTTTTGGGGCTTATATAGGCCTAAGAGACTAATTCTAAATCCTAATTAGTGTATAAATACAAGTGGGATGAGTTAATTTTCTCATCGTCAATTTGGATTGGATCTCTTTTCTCTCTTGAGAATTTCTCACTTTTTCTTGGAGGATGAATTGGAGCATGGATGAATTGTGATGCTTGGATTTGGTTGATCTTATCCTGGAGCTTCTCTATTGTCAAATTGTTGATGGTTGGATATGTTCTATTACATGTAAGTACACACTTTTAATGCTATTCTTATTTTACTTTGTCATATGCATTTGATCTATAATTTCACTATTTTTAGGGCTAATTGTTGCATGCATTTACTACTTAAATTGTGGAATTTTGTCTCTATATAGCATCTCTCAATGTATGGGCCACATAATTTTGAATGAAATTTCCTAGGGATAATTCTATCACTAAATTCATCTTGATAAGCCATCACCTTTTGCATGTCAAAGTATAAAGTTGTAAGGTTGCTTTCCCTTGCCCTAGAAGACAAGCAAAGTAGTTTTAAGGCTTCCTTGACTAAGAAACAAGGTCTTCATGCATATTTATCCTAGACTCTATTCTCCCAAGACTAAGGTATTGATCTACCAAGAGGTGGTCACTCAAAAATCAACTCATTTTCACCTTCTTCTAGGTCTAATCAAGTTGGGTCACCTAGGGCATCATTTTCATGAAAAAAAATAAACAAAGAAAAAGTTTTATCTCCTAGTCTCTACTGCGCTAGTCTATCCTCAAGGTCTCCTCCAGTTTTGAATCTATTTTGATGGTGGAGTTGTGAGATAACCCAATCCCTAGCTCCAAGATCAAAATTTTCCCTGGTATTCCCAAGGCTAGTGCCTCAACATGATCAATTTGATACCTTTAAGTGGAAATTCTTGCTTTGGTAATTTCTGCCTCCTTGTCTGGGTTAAGAACATCATTGGTTTCTAAATTCTTCCCCCTTAACCTAGGCTGGATCCACTTGGTCCTCGGTGGTCCCACACTTTAGAAAAGTCAAATCTTCAAATACCATTCGGGAAGTCAAGTCCAATAAGGATTTTGGGGTTGGGAAACTCCTTCATAAGAGATATTCCTCTAACCTAACCCTGAAATCCTCATTTCCTTATCATAGAAATATTTGTACCTTGCTTAACAAGCAAGAAAACTCTGTTCTTAACCCCTTCTAGGAAAAAGATTATAAAGGTCACTTCACATTAATTGGTTGATTCATCCTTCACAAGTGACTTTCTATATATTGGGTCTCCTCCCATCGGTGAAAGTCTGTAAAGAGTAGGGAGTCTTAGCTAAGGTGACAATGGGCTAAGCCTCCATATTTTCTCTTTGATCTAGCAGGTGTCCCTTTAGGAGTCCCTTTTATGCCCCCTTCTAGTTTTAATGGTAACATGCCCTAGGGTCGCTTTATAGAATTGGAAGAGAGGAGAATTAAAACATAGATATCTAGTAAATCAGTGATGCACCCTAGGTCAAAACATAAAAACATAACCCTAACTCGTAAAGAAGTGTGACCTTATGTGTGGAAACTACTGCAAGGATAATCTTCCCGACCAAAGATGAAAAAATAAATGCATGTGTGTATTGAATCCTCAAATTAAATATAAATTGTTGCTTGGTAAAGCAATGTGACCTTATGTGTGGAAACTACTACAAGGATAGTCCTCCCGACCAAAGATGAAAAAATAAATGCATGTGTGTATTGAATCCTCGAAATGCATATGAATTGTTGCTTGGTCTAGTTGGGATCTGCACATAGGAAAATCTCTCATGCAATTTCCCTCTTCAAAATCTAGAAAATGCATCTTAACTGGAACCCAATTGAATGTGGTGCATGCATGTTCCCTCTATTAAACTACTCTACATAATATATTACAGTGTCCCCATTCAAACCTGTCATAATTGCTGCAAGGGTTGAATGCATGATATATAAACATGTGATGCAAGACAATTATGCCCAAAAGAGGGAAAAACATGAACCAAGAAACTAACTAAAATCTATTAAATTCCTCCCAAGCACATTTCACTATAGCTATGTACTCTACCTCTATTAAAGACAATGGAAATGTAGGTTGGGTGTTTCTATACCATGATATATCATATCACCACTAAGCCAAGACTAAAACAATAGTCATAAATTGAATTCAAAGTTCTAACAAAACCTTCCCAATCAGAAATAGAATGTACAATCAACTTGAAATCTAATCTCGAGTGAATTCCATATCATGATCATTGGTCTCCTTTAGTTATCTCACAATCCCTTGTCACTCTTCTACTGTGACTGTCATGGGTAAGGGATGAAACTATAACATAGCCCAATGCTAAAGGAAATGTCTGGGAGTAATCCTCACATAAGTGAGACTACTTATCAACTACCTATATAAAATTGGATAAACGTGATCCTCATTATTATAGGACGATATTCTTTTTGGGGAAATATTGTTAATAGAAACTTACAACTATCTCTTTTCCCAAGTCATTGCACTATGAGGGGTGTATCTATGTTGTCAAAATAACCCAGGACTAGCACATGAGTGAAGCTTGTATTAATATGGAGACTTGGTTCAAAACCCCTTGAGTGGGTAGGAGGATATTATGGGATGATAATATAACCCCTTCATCCATAAGATTGTGTATGGTTTGCAATCCTACATTTGAAAGCACAATAGAATATCTCTAGCATACTTTCTTTGGGAAGTACATTGGCTTGTTTATGTTGACCTTCACACCAAGAAAATAATGCAAAAGACCCATGCCAGTTATCTCGAATGTCTTTTTTATGTATGCCTTAAAGTTTTCCACATCCTATGGATAGCTCCCAATAACATTTATATTATTGATATACAAAACAATAACAACATATTGGGAATCATGGGCCTTTACATAAAGGTTCATGTTTTAAGGAGACTCTCATGAGCCATGCTACAAATGGCACGGGTCCTTCCTTAGCCTACATAACAAGTGCTCCTTAGTCTCACCTCTCTTTCACTTTTCCTCCCATTCCCTCAACAACTCGTATTCAACTAAACTTCCTAAGATTCAATAACTCAAAAATTATATATTGGTTCACCACCTTGGGTGCCTATATTTATAACGAATTCCATGTTAATGCATGTATCAAGATGCCATCATTCCACAATCAGGTTTACACATAAGGATCTACTATGATATGTGATGTTCTTAATCAACCATCTCCTTCGTTAGTGGATCTGTTAGATCTACCAATCTCCATGGGTTTTTGATTCGTAAAATATTCTACCATCAGTTCGTATAAGGACCCTTTGGTTATTCTTATTAGTTACTTTCCCCTTCAGTCTAGTCACCAACCACTATAAGCCAACGCCTCATGTCCTTTCCCTAACTATCATCTATCAAATGTCTTTCAACTGTTAGCTCATCCCCCAACTCTATGTTCTTCCCACATCTGTGATGATTTGGCATGATACCTCCTTCTACATAACCTATATGTGACAAAATGGAAATTCTAACTCTTTAGCTTTATTTATGTGCAAAGAGCAAATGACACAATGCCTCAATTGCGTGGGGGGTCAACTATTATTTCATAGTCCTAGTCAGCCTTCGTTCATAACTCCATCCATCAACTCGCCACTTTTAGTACCTGTACCACATCTTAGTCAATCCTTTATATGCTTAAACCATCTATCTCGCGAGGACATTCTGCACACCCATCACATGCTTTGGCGAAATCTTGCGAGTGCGTGAGCATCTATTACCCTTTAATATTGCATGGTACAAATGTTTGTTCCCCTTGTCCTAATAGGCTGAAAATGATCTCCAAGTTCCAAATTGGTCTCTAACACTTTGCACTCTATGAAATTTAAATTAGAAGTATAATTTAAATTAAAGAGCAGAAATTAGAATTTAAATGTCATAGAGATCATGGTTTTACACTCTCAAAGCTCTATTAGTTTCTCTTAGAAATATAAAAGCTATAATGAATTACTTAAATTCTTCATTCCTAGATAACGGTGGGGGTTCCATTTATTGATGATTGTTGTTCATTTGAAATTATTTTCATAAGTAGCTATCCTCAAAGCCAAAGGGGGTTGAATTGATATAGTAGGGGCCTATAGTCTAGTTCTCTTTGATTTCAAGAAATATGGGTTGGTGATTGGACATCAATCAAAAGGGATGATATTAGGTACTGATGGAGGCAAAAATAATGGACCTAAACCATCCTCACAAAGTGTTTTTTTTTCATATAGCGACAGGTTCATCAGATGTCCGAGGAATCTATATCCGCCTGATATTCAACGTAAATATTAGTTGGTTATTCGATGAGAATTCTGAAAATCATACCCATCGGAGGTATGCAACCTCTTTCAGATAGCCTCATTTGATGTCAAATATTCAACACAAAGTTTCATCAGATATCCGATGTACTTTTTTTAGAGAATTCGACTTTCCTTGTCGAAAATTCAACAAAACTACTTGTTGAATATCTGATGAGCATTTTGACAAACATAATCATCGAAAGTTTGGCACCTCCATTAAATAGACTTATTAGATCTTGAATATTCAATGCAAAGTTTCGGCATCTATATGACTAATTTTCATCGAATTATTCAATGTTATCCATCGGAAATTATATGAAACTATTTGTGGATATCCGACACACTTCTGACAAATAATCGTTAGATATCCAATCACTACGTCAAAAATAATGACTAATTTTGACAAGGATATCTTTAAAAGAAGTGTCAGATATCTTATGGCTACATGTTCATTGGATTATTCGATAAAATTATACTCATGAAACTGGGAGCCAGGTTTCGTCGGAGCATCTATGTAATTTTGTTAAAAAACCGACGAAAAATCATTAGATTTTAGTGCATCAAGAAGTAATGTAGCCATAAACAAAATATTTTGATGTCCATATTAAGTAACATAATTTTATATCAACTTTATATAGAGAAATATAAAGTAATTGAAACTAAAATATTTCTCATATTTTCACTTTCCATTGTAAATGAGGTGTAATTTTTTCAATTCTTAACATGGAGTTGATATGTGGAATTTAATAATATTAATAAAAAAAATCATTTCAATATACAAGTTGAGTAAAATATTTCATCAGATATATATATATAT
>APFE031131179.1:0-13032 GCA_000404065.3 Pinus taeda
AAAGATGATTTTTTCAAAACTGAGAGAGGTTTTTGTCCACAACATGCCAAGGAAGAAAAACCTCCTTCACGTTTTGCACAGGTGTCATGGTTTTAAATAAATGTCAAAAATACTGGCGAGAATGAAGGTGCTCCAAGGACGGTTGGCCAAAGCACAAAAACGAAGGAAAACGCCCAATCCACTCCAAATTTTGGCCAAAGCCTCTTTGACTGAGCATGGTACTTGATTGGGGACTCCCAGCCCAAATTTCAAGAAATTTGGAGAAAATTTTGTCATTTGTGAATTTTTTGGAAATTTACAGGTTTTGGCTTCTCAACGGGTCTCACCCCCAGTGAGACCCTTTGTCATCGTAGCTCCATTTTACAAAAACTCAGTATTTCTGGATTTTTCATGAAAAGTTACACTTGCTCATCCATTACTAAGAAATTTCATCAAGTTTTGGGCCTCAAGAAGGTCAAAATACATGAAAACTTTGACTTTCTGCCCCTTTTCTGAGTAGAAACCAGTCTTGGGAGAATTAAGTTTTGACAGGGAAAATGACCTCCAAATTCAAAAATTCCAGTTGGGTTGGAAAGTAGACTCACAGAAATTTCCAACAAGCCCACTTTTGCTCAATTCTGATACCAGGAAGGCCTCCAAACAGAGCTGCAAAGGTGTGCGATCCGTTGAGAAAAGGTGCGCGACCCGTTGAGGAAATTTTGCCAGATTTGACCAGTTCAGCCCAAAAAATGCAGTTTGGCTCCAGTTTGACTTTTTGAGGTGAAAGATGATTATCTTTGATGTAATTATGGCAACTCTAAGACACTTTTACTTTTGTTTAACACTTCTAGAAGATTCATTCATGTAAAGGGTAAAAATTGAATGTATGAACTGGTTTCCAAGTTTATAGAGGCAAGTTGTTTTGACTGCCTATTTTCTAGTGCTTAGTTTAGAAGTGGCTGAAACAACTGCTCCTAGGATAGTGAGCTCGACCCATGAAGGCAAGGAAAGAGGTTAGATCATCTATATTATGTACTTTCTTACTCATTGTGAAGGTTGGACTCTGGAGAGAGCAGTAGCTCATTGTATTATCTCTTGTATCTCTGCAATTTTTGGCAAGGAAGACCAGGGTTTTGCAGTCATCTTTGGGATTCTTGTGGACTCATGTGTTGATGGTGTGTTTCTTCAATCATTGTAAGCTTTGTTATGTGTTTCATTTTCCTTCTATACTTCTGCATATTAAACAAATGAAGTGATAAAGTAAGAATTCATGCTTGTCATGCTCTGCTTTTAAGTTTGTTTAATTTTGATGTTTTCTATTGTTTAAAGAGAATTCAAATTCATTGTTTGCTCTCTTTAGCCTTCTCTCTTTCATTCCTGACCATTCACTTCAGTCAAAGACATCAGCACGGCCTCCTACCTCGCCCCAAAGACTCCCCTGCAGAAACTGTGTCCCATCCTCGCAACCAAATTTGCCCTCTCCTCAACTTGCCACCAAAAACCCAAAAATCCCAAAATCAAATTCTTTTATCAGTTTACTAGCCTAATATCAGTATTACCTTATTGGTCATCTCATCCATTGAAGATTTTACGAGATAGATCGAAGAGAGCCTCCTCCTGCCCCGTAGGGCTAGCTACGAGGTTGAATGGTTTGATGTAGCTTTTGAGATTTGCCTTTCTCAGCCTGAGGTGAAATGTCAAACGCTAACAGGATCGAAACCAAAACTTATTATTATGCCTTGGCTTCAGAGGTTTCTATTATAGGTAGCCACACTTTGATATATGTATAAACCTTCATTAAATCTAGGCTTTGCTTACATTAAATAGAACTCAGACTCCACCAATATGCAATCTGAATGCCAATAGTAATAGTGAAATCACTTTCAAAATCAGCTCTACGCATTCACTATCCAATGAAAACCATAATAAATATTGAATGTCAACCTCATCAATATTATTTTAGTAGCACCTCTCAATGATCCAAAGATAATGAAATACCTTTCTTGCCAAGAATTTGCTTCCCGTCCTTCACGTAAAACACGTGAATATCCACAAAAGTATTTCCTTGGAGCAACCAATTGTCATTCAGGACAAGAGACTCATTTCAGGGAACAACCTTTCCAATCCTCTTTGCATTACATAAGTTTATCCATACCAAATCTTCGACCGAGACTTCTACTGGTGCTATGTTATTACATTCAAACTTCCAAAGAATTAGATAGAGATCAAAATTCTATCAATCAAAAGGTATCAATACTAAGAAAGAACAAATAGTGCAATGAACCAAAACTCAACAAACTAAAAAATATTCAGTATTTGCGTTATTCTACCAAACTTCTGCCACCTTAGCACAAAACATCAACCACTAAAACAAGAATGGATTTTACTACAAACATCAGACACTTTTCTTTCAATGGTTTCTTCAATGATATTTTGGAGCCCTTAGTGTTTTGTATATATAGTGTTTAGGTGGCGTTGGGTGTGAAAAGCCCAACCATGGACCAACACTTATATCCAGAATTAAAATATATAAAAATTCATATGTGTATGACCCGCGCAATAACCAAAGGTATTAGCGCTCAGCTTGAAGTTATTAATATTTATTTTGCGGTCCATATGACCATGAGTAGCCTATTTTTCAACATGAATGTGATCGTTATCCATATCATCATTGATCATGCACATTTTTTAACAAAATTGGTGTTTCCTAGGATTTGCACCATATCTAGACATTTTTTTGGTGAGGGAGGACCTTTACCATTATTTTGGGGCTTCATCTTTAGGAGGGCACATTTCTTCAAAAATGAGGAACTATGTGGCGTGCCACCTACCATTGGAAACGGATTGATGAGGACAACACGATGACAATGATCTAGCATGGGGTCCTTGACAAAAGCAGGGAAAGAGCGTCTTCATGGATTTCTATGGGATTCCTTTTCTTCTAGGGTTTATTTTCCATTGGTAACTTCTAATTAGTGTAATCCACTGATGTATATTAAAATTGTTCATGCCAAAATGTTCATATCAAGACTTTCCTTCTCTTCTTTGCTGCTCCATACATGTTGCACTCTTCATGCTACTCACAAAAACCTGACTTTGGCATCAATGACAACGCCATTCAATAGTTTCCCCTTTTGTCATTGATGACACACTCATACTCCCCCTATGATTACTACTCCACTTATATCCATGCTTATGATCTTCCTCTCCTGATTTCTCTCCCCCTTTGACATCAATTGCAAAGGGTAACTCCTCTTGATGAAGTATCTACCTCTGTTTTCATGCATTTCCTTTCTCCCCGTGTCTTATTATGCCTCTCATGGCTTTTCATTCTATGACTAGCTGATTCCACCTATCAATATGCATTATCAAAAATTCACTTTTATGATAATAGTAATTTATTCCTTATACATATTAAATAAGATTACTGATTATGATAATAATTATTTATTAAGATCTATTTTGTTTCATCGGTAATTATTTATTAAGATCTTTTTTGTTTCATTATCTTAGAAAAAATATGGTGAGTAATTAGTTGTAATGTTTTATAATTTTACTTTTATATCTAGAAAAAATAGAAAGAAGTTTTATAAAATTTCCATAGTTTTGATAAGTTAAAAAGTTAGGAAAGTGCATATTGTTACAAATATTATGGTTGTTATTGGTTGACTGAAGGCTCCAATGGTTAGAAATTATTGGTTACTGTTATAGCCTATTTTTCTTTTGTTTATTTTTTGACTTATTGACCCTAGTGCACACCTTTTCCTCTTTGATTTTCCCTTTTAACATGATGGTCATCCCCAAGACATTGACATCTTGCATGTGATCATTTTCATGCATTATACAACTCATAACCACAAGTGCAAATTTGCTTTTTATTGGAAGCGACCATGGTTAAAGCTTCTAGAGTTTTTCATTTCCAAGGAGATCGGCTCGACCTACTTGTACATGTGTTGGCTAACGGTCAATTATTGAAGATTTTTCCTTACTTCTCGAGCCCTTAGGTGTCGAAATACAATCTCCCATAGGATGCAAAAAGCCTATATAAATTGATCCTATCAAGAAGAGAAGAGTCAATCGAAATTAGTTGGAGAGCCAAAATGAGATTGAGCTGTATTAGGCTTCCATTTGATTATCCATTATCTAGGAAGTGGCCAAGATTGAAGGCTAAGGTAAAATGTACCTGTTTTGTTGATTAATGAAAGATTATGAGTTTCCTTTCATATATTTTGTGTTTATCATATGTATGTAGAAGTAATCATGTTTTGTACATCCTAACTTTCCCTCTGCAGAAGGCAAGTCTTTATTTCTTTGTCGATGCTTATGTGTAAAGATTTGGATCAAAGTGGTTAGGAGCGAGATCTTCGCATGGAAGCAAGTTCTTTAGCAACAAATTTAGGTTAAACAATATCCACTAGCTTGTGAGGGTCCAGGTATGCGTTATTTGGCTCTTTAGTTAAATGTTTATACATGTTCTTGCTTTGCATCTAGGAAATTCACACATTTCTCCACACACCATATGACATATTTCGAGCAAAATTCATGGAGCAACAACTCCTTGTTTCAGGAAATTTCCTTCTACAACAGAATTGGTGACTCCACTATGGAGTCTAACCCCATTGTTTTACATCTCCTTCCTTGGCTTAGATATTGGTTTTTTTATTATTGTTGCCTTTTCCTCTGTTTTTCAACCTTGTTTGAACATTTTTCAAGTTCATTTAATCTAGATCTAGATTGTTCTGGGCTTGATCAACTTTTGCAATTCACATTGGCTCATGGTTGGACCCTAAATTGGTTTCCAGAGCAACCAAGTAGTATGTTCACAATCTGTAAATTGTATTTCTATGACGTGTTGCTTCATCGTTGCAGTATGGTCGCAATCATCCTCATAGGGTGTACAAAAAAGGGGCTATAGAATGCAAAAAATACTCTTTTGCAAAATGTTTTCTAGGTTTTTTTTGTGAACCCTAGGGAATCTATTCTTTGAGAAGAAACCATCAGGAACCTCTTTTTTGATGGATTTTTTTATGATTATTTTCATATTATAAAGAGGAAAAATAAAAATTAGTTTTTGCAAAGGTGCCTATTAGATGCCTTTCTATGTGTGATCTAATTTGCATCTTCTTCTCTGGAGCTTAGATCTATGTTGTATGACTATAGAAGGGTTAGATATACCTTATGGAAGGGTTAGATATACCTTATAGTTAATCCAAAACTCTTTTATATTAAGATATTTGTCTTGATTACAACTATTCTTTATGAGTTAAATGTTGTGTTTTTCAATTGATTTCTTCTAGTGGCAGTCGATCTTTATGTTGTTTGTATGATACTAAGAACTCGATCTAAGTTTTTTGGTGTGTGTATGCGACCTTCTTTCTTGTTTGAGTCATAAAGAAATGTGATTTTTTTGGCATTTCAATTCTTGTTCCTTGTCTAGGGTTTGTTTTGTTTCCTTTGTAGATCATTGTGGATACATGCTTTTCATTGTTTGCATAGAAATACAAATATGAAACTTACTTTACACTTTTATTTCTTTTGTCCATGTGAGATGTGAGATAAACTCTTCATTTTCTGATTCTGTTTTACAACATCAAGTTTTGAGCTTTTGAGTGTTGGGTGCCCTTGCTTTGGTTATTTTTTGAGATCTTATATTTTTGTGTTTGTTTTTAGGTTGTTTTTTGGATCAAATATCTTTTCTGAATCTAATGAATTTCATAAAATAATATTGAGAGTGTGTGAGGTTGTTTGTCATTTTGGAAAGAAAAAACACTCTCTTCCCTTATTTAGTTAGCTTTTAGTGAAAGGAAAAGTGAAAATTTGCAATTCATGTAGCTTGCATTAAGATTGGGTCTTAAGTCATTACGCATTTTCTCACTTACTCGCCAATACCCTAGAGTAAATAACAACCACTAAAATCAACACCAAATAAAATTAATTTGACGGTTTTTTTCTTTTCTTTGGTAGCACACCAACACTAGATTAAGGTTTAGGGCCTTGGAATGGGTTGTGAGACTAACTCTCCAAGCATACCAAAACAAACAATAAAACCTTGAGTTAGGGTATGTAAATCCATTTTAAGTGGTGTGTTGCATTTCTGACATAAGGGTCAATCACAAAGTCACATTGAAGCGAGTGAAGTAACCTACCCGGTTTTGTTGGTCTTGGTGGTGTTGATTTGCATGTATTACTTGGCGTTCTCTCTAGGGAGGTTTTAAGATCAATAACTTTCCTTTACGTGTAGACCTGATTAATGATTGTTCACCCAAGTCAAGTTGTTTTACATGGTATCCTCGATGGCCATAATCTTGGGGGATTTACATGGGTGACGATGAGGGGGGTTATCCTTATTATACCTAGGGTAGAGGTTGGTCATAACTCACTCAATTCTCCTGGTGGGTACCCCATGACTCATAAGGTTACTTCGATCTAGGCATAAGAGTAATTAAAAAGGAAGCCAACATAATTGTCCCAACCATATCTTCGTTGACTTGGGCCCTGATTAACCATGCTCTAGTTGCAAGAATATCCCTTTTATTTATTGGTTTGTGTGCTTGGATACATAGATTTGATAGCGTATATTTTTAGGTCCAAGTCTATTTGACTATAGGGTACCTTAATTTAATTAATTAAAATAATAAAACATATTCATTGTGGCTGACCAAACTATTCAATGTTCTCGACAACTTTTAAACCTTTCTTGTAAAGAGTAAGGTCCATCACATGGGAGACAATTGATAGCTCCAACAATGGAGGACTTAAACCACACTGGGGTTGGAGGGGATAATATTAGTACTCAAAGGGGAAGACTTAGTTACTATTGAGGTCATTAATGAAAGTCCACCACCACACGTCAACCCCCCTTTGACCAACCCTTTTATCTCTATACTTGTGTAGTTGAGACCTTTTGCTTCTAAACCCTTTTCCTTGTTATCTCAAGCTATGTATGGTGAGAGTGGTACATCTACCATGTGGGATATTGGTCCCTCATCACCTTCTACGTCAATAGTATCTTCTATCATGTTTATGTTACCATTAATTAACGTGAAAAGGCCCACTTCTCCTACATTGACAACAGTTTGTCCTCTTCATGGGGCATTCCACTAGTTGCTTTGGTAACTCCTACAAGTTTTCCATGTTTGTCTATATCTTTTCCTTCTTGCATCATTGTATTTAGAGTGAGGGAAAAACACTATCTACCAGTGGGAGTTGTGGTGTTTCTACCTATCTCATCTATTCCAATGGTTTCTTTACCTAATACAAGAATCTTCACTTCGGGAAACATGTAATGGGCATATATGTTTTCTTTCAACCATTCTGGGTGTACTAATATTTTTGGAGGAGCATCTTAACCTTATGGTAGCTCTATGTTAGGTGGAATGCCATTCTCTGGAGGTTCTCTTTCCTTTGGAGGAATTAGTTTACCTAGGGGACTTAATGTTGCTAGTGCCACTATGGAAATGGCTCCATATGCTTACCGTGGTGCTTTTTCATAGGGAGATCCTTTTTCTAGTGTCAAGTGCAATCCCATGAGGAATCATGCCTTTGGGATACATTTTCTCCCTAGGGGAATTTAGCCTAAAGGGCAATATCCTTTCACCACATATTTTGGCCTAGGAGTTCAATTTCCTTGACAAACTATACCCTTGGTCCATGTTCTTCCACCATTAAGTATACTATGAGGGGACCACAAGGTCCATCATGGGGAACATTTTTACTTCCTAATCCAGTTAACCAACATCAACTTCCATTTCTAGCTTCACTTGATTTTTCAAACTTGGACAAACTTAGGAATGACCCCATATGTCATGATCCTAGATGGCCACCTATGCCTTAAAAGTGACCTTCTAATTATATTCCTATATTTGAAGGAAATTCGAGATAAAACCCAATCAAAAATATTACCACGTACCATTTATGGTGCTCTTCAAATTATTTGGTGGATAATTATGCATGATTACATATTTTCCAACAAATCCTAATTAGTGATGGCACTAAATAGTGTATTGAACTTGATAAGGAATCCTATAGTGATTATGATTCCTTGGCCCATACTTCTCAAAATCATTTTCAACTACCTACACAAAAATATAAGGGGACTAACCTCCTACCACATTTAAACAATATATCTCTACTCACATTTATGATCACATTCATGAGCAGAGGAGACGAAAGATGTTAGTTAGGACCAAACTTCCTAATGAATTACTTAAATATTGGTTTACCCGATCCTTGTTTCCACCCATAGCCACAGATGTTTCCATGGTTAGGGTGACTACTAAGGAGTGGGCCATTCTATGTGCTCAACACATTGATTTGATTTACTCTAAATTGGGTACTTTATATGATGTCATCCCTAATCCTAATTGACCTTTTTATGATCGACCGCACCTCAAACTGGGACCACATTATAATGGTGTCAACAATTCCATTTCTTCTAGTGATGTGAGTCAATTAGCTACTCGATTAGGGCAATTGATTGTTACATCTCAAGCCCCAACAACTATGCCCATTTCTCAATAAGAACAATCTTCTGAGAAAAGCCCTAAGGTTCATTCGGACAACACCAAAGAATCCTTAGCAATCTGGTGGGAAAAAGAAAAAAAATAGAAAAAAGAATAATCCTAAACCTACTCAAGAGACTATACAAAACTAACCCAACAAAGGTGGGGGCGTGACTGAGAAATGTCATAAGGTAAAATTTCCTTGTAAAATTTTTCAAGGAGATCATTTAACTCATGAGTTCCCATGTATGGATAAAGTTCATCGCCTTCTTGCGCCACCAGTAGCCACATAGTAGAAAGTTGTGTTAACTCATTGATTCCCTACCTGACCACCATAAAAAATGGTTTCACACACTCCTCCATCTCTACTAGTGGGCATTGAGGGGCACTATTTTCCTCCCAAAAGCAATGCACCTATTCTCATGTGTAATGAGAAATTAACTTATCTACGAGAGCCAAATCTTATGAAACTCCGAGTCAAGTTCTACTTCCAAGGACTCAATCTTCCCTGTTGCACCCAATGGACTTCTTAGTTTGATTAGCCTTTGGAACCAATATTTCACCCACCCAAGGGTTTTCTCCATAAGTCAACACACAATCCCAATGTGTGGCCTACCCAACACTATAGTATTGTTGATGATTTAGCCCAAGCACCTTATTCCATGTCTAATCTGGAGGTTTTTCAAAGTTTTCATATGCAACACAAAGTCTTATTAACTGCTATCAGAGGGATGGATCCCTCTGAATCAAGTTTGATCAGATTTGATGTTGATGCCCCTTGTTTTAAACTCTCTCATCAATTTTCCTTTCATATCTTGTTGTGTGTCTTCAATTGAGATGTACATCGTACTCTAGTTGATGAAGGGTCTTCCACTTGTATTATGATTGCGTCATACTAAAAAATGTTGGAATATTCACCAGTACCAGGGGGGTGAATCAGTATTGGTAATTTTTTGCTATTTTAATTATATCATATGAACATTAAAAATTAAAAACACCATTCAATAATGTATAACATCATACATAGTACACAATAAATTTTTACATGGAAACCCAAACGGGAGAAAACCATACAATGTTTTTAATATATATCTTGAATATTACATCATTCGGAAGCCCAAACTTCCAACATTCTCCAACACCAACTGAAAGGAGGCACCAACCCCCTGGTTTTATCAACTCCAACTAAAAGGATGCACCAACACCCTGTAAGCACCAACTTGTTGCACTGGCACCAACCTACCCTAGCACCACCATGCCACCCTGATGTGTTCTCAAGCACCAACCTAAAGGAGACTTCAATCTTCACATTGCACCACCCTAGCACCCTAAAGTTTGAATATGTTCTCAGTAACCAACCTAAAGGAAGCTTTGGTCTCCTTTGAGCACCACCTAGCCACCCTTAAGAAAAGATATCATAATATATTATGCTACTTAGCCACTACACTTGATCAGTACACTACACACCACTACTTAATGACTTGTCCAACCATTTCCCTGCCGTCATTGAATTGACTCCACTTTTGTCTAGTAGTTAATTATTGTTACGTTGTTGTCCAAAAAAACTTATTCCAACTAGAAATGAAACCTAGTCTTTCAAACCATTCCTTGGAATCTATTAACATCATGTTTATGATACACTTGAAATAAGCACATAAACCTTTGAAACGTACACAAGAGATTTTGATTATAAAATATCATCAAAAATACTATCGAACCTCTTTGATTACATTCATATCTAGATCTCAATTTGGAAAAAAATACCATAATAAACCAAACCATTTATCAAAATAAATGTTCTACAAATTGTGTATTTCGAGGACCTTTTCAATATACCATCGGATTCTGCAAATCATTCTACAAAATGCAAAAACTAAACAAATAAAAAATATACAACGTGATAGCTATCAAAAGTTAAAGTTGAACACGCAAACCTTCGCTAAACAAATACAACCCATCAACCAATTCAGCTATCAAGTAACACATGCAATATCGCGCTCCCAAATTCTATTTGTTGCAATAACTAATTTACCAAATGGATAACTTCTATTTTATGACATGTATCAATACATTCATACTTAGAATCATGACCTCAGGTTTGACCTTGGCTCTGTTTGATGTGAGATAATGAACCTCTTTTTTTGCTCATCCGCCAAGGTTACTAAATGAACTTTCCTTCTAAATTTTTGACTTCAACCTCAGATATAACTTGATTGCAATAAAATGGTGAATTCTTCCTACTCACATGGGTTATCCCCATGTCTACACCAATTAGTATGAGAACGTTGATAGGAATATATGATTCAAAACCATAACTCATTGATCTATCTATGCATCAGTCCTACGAATATATATGTGCACAAGGATCCAAACCAAAGCTTATTATTATGCCTTGGCTTCAAAGGTTTCTATTATAGGTAGCCACACTTTGATATATATATAAACCTTTATTAAATCTGGGCTTTGCTTCCATTTAATAGAACCCAGACTCTCCACCAATATGCAACCTAAATGTCAATAGTAATAGTGAAATCACATTCAAAATCAACTCTTTGCATTCATTGTCCATTGAAAACCATAATAAATATTGAATGTGAACATCATCAATATTATTTGAGTAGCCCCTCTTAATGATCCAAAGATAATGAAATACCTTTCTTGTCGGGAATTTGCTTCTCGTCCTTCGCATAAAACACGTGAATATCCACAAAAGTATTTCCTTGGAGAAACCAATTGTCATTCGGGACAAGAGACTCATTGCATGGAACAACCTTTCCAATCCTCTTTGCATTACATAAGCTTATCCATACCAAATCTTCAACCGAGACTTCTACTAGTGCTATGTTATTGCATTCAGACTTCCAAAAAAATTAGACAAGATCAAAATTCTATCAATCAAAAGATATTAATACTGAGCAAGAACAAATAGCGCAGTGAAACAAAACTCAACAAACTAAAAAATATTTAGTATTTGCATTATTTTGCCAAACATTTCCACCTTAGCACAAAACATCAACCACTAAAACAATAATGGATTTTACTACAAACATCAAACACTTTTCTTTCAATGATTTCTTCGATGCTATTTTGGAGCCCTTGGTGTTTTGTATATATAGTGTTTAGGTGGCATTGGGCATGAAAAGCCCAACCATGGACCGACACTTATATCTAGAATTAAAATATAGAAAAACTCATATTTGTATGACCCGCACAATAACCAAAGGTATTAGCGCTCAGCTTGAAGTTATTAATATTTATTTTGTGGTCCATATGACCATGAGTAGCCTAGTTTTCAACATGAATGTGATCGTTATTCATATCATCATTGATCATGCACATTTGTTAAAAAAATTAGTGTTTACTAGGATTTGCACCATATCTAGACATTTTTTTGGTGAGGGGGGACCTTTACCATTATTTTGGGGCTTCATCTTTAGGAGGGCACATTTCTTCAAAAATGAGGAACCATGTGGCTTGCCACCTACCATTGGAAACGGATTGATGAGGACAACATGATGGCAATGATCTAGCATGGGGTCCTTGACAAGAGCAGGGAAAGAGGGTCTTCATGGTTTTCTATGGGATTCCTTTTCTTCTAGGGTTTATTTTCCATTGGTAACTTCCAATTAGTGTAATCCACTGATGTATATTAAAATTGTTCATGTCAAAATGTTCATATCAAGACTTTCCTTCTCTTCTTTGCTGCTCCATACATGTTGCACTCTTCATGCTACTCACAAAAACTTGACTTTGGCATCAATGACAACGCCATTCAATAGTCTCCCCTTTTGTCATTGATGACACACTCATACTCCCCCTATGATTACTACTCCACTTATATCCATGCTTATGATCTTCCTCTCCTGATTTCTCTCCCCCTTTGACATCAATTGCAAAGGGTAACTCCTCCTGATGAAGTATCTACCTCTATCTTCATGCATTTCCTTTCTTCCCGTGTCTTATTATGCCTCTCATGGCTTTTCATTCTATGACTAGCTGATTCCAACTATCAATATGCATTATCAAAAATTCACCTTTATGATAATGACAATGAGTCATTTTGAGCTCGATCTTGAAGTGTTGTAAAAATCGTTCATGTCTCCACTTTTCAAGTCTACTATTCAATTGTACACAAAACTAAATAATCTATCCATAATGTTGATCATTTTTCTGACTTCTTCTTCATGCCCTCCATAAAACCATTGTGAGTCTACCTTTTCAAATCAAACTACCCTAAGGATAGATATTCAAATTTGTAATCACTACTACTTAAACTCCCCCTCTTCAACAATCATAGAAATGGGAGTCTCTAAGCTATGTTGTTTAGAATAATATATGAACCTACTCTGTTATAGGATCATCATTCTGAATCCTCACATATTCCTTGATATTTGTACATTAATTGTGGTCTTGTAAATTTATAAATCCTATGAGGATGACCACTAGGATATCTTCATTTACCTATTTTTCTTTTTTTTCTTCTCCAAACCCTATTGTACCTGATATCAGTGTTTTCCCTTAAGGAATACTTCATCATACTCTACAATCATGA
>APFE031131182.1:0-13886 GCA_000404065.3 Pinus taeda
AGATTTCTTCGTGCTCTTTCATTTAATTCTTCTTGTGTGACAGGTTCCTCTAAGGTGTCTCTCTTCCATTTTGTTTGATTTGCATATTTTTCTATGTGAGGCAACCTCACATGGTCATAACTGGACAACCTATACTTGACCCTTCTTAAGGTTACGAAGTGATTGGGGTCATAAGGTTTCCAGAGGAAACTGGTCTTTAAGCCAAGGCCTTCTAGCATTCTGTCTGCCTCTTGCCAGCCTTCCTCCCTTTTTTTATAAATAAAGTGGCCCAATTGGTTTCTCACCTTCAGCTGTGCTTTCTTGCCTTTGCCTGAAAAATTCTTCACATCAGCATTCCCAAATTGCCTGAAGTATTCAAGGGCAAACAACCTCATAGGCACATATTTGGGCAGTCTGTATGGGGGTAACTCACAACCATATATTCTGATAACGGTGTAGTTTTGGTAAAAATACCAATCCCCAATGCTGTACACTTTTGACAATTGAAGGATTCTCTGCATCTCATCTATCAGTCTTGGAGGAGGCGAGCTCAGGAACAGAGACATGGTTGGGTGGATGAAGAGGTCTATAAACTCATAGAAGTGTATGGAGAATAGGGTGTGCAGTGAATAGCTGAGGTCCAATACACTACTGACCTTGGATTTCCTTTTGCATCCACTCTTTTCATAGCAAAAGGAAATTTCTCATGTTGATAGTATAAAATCAAGTGGTAGATGTAGGAGGAGTATCTGAACACCCTTTCCCTTGATAGGTTCATCAATTGCTCATGCATTTTGTCTGATATATAGGTGGCATAGTCATAGCAAATTGGAGTTTTGCCAGGGGAAAACATGAGCATCATTACCAGTACAGTTTCATCAACATACTCAATTGAGTTATAACCCAGAATGGGACTGATCATATCTGCAAGGTCCCTGCCCAATGGGTTGAGGTAAACATGATAAATGGGAGGGTACTGCACAGTATCAGATTTAATATATAGTTGGTTCAGCTTGGTGATCTGAGCATCTGTCATCTTAGCTCCTTTCTTTATCAGATCAATCAAAGATAAAGGAACCAATTTCTTCTCAGTTTTGAATTGCAGCATCTCTCTGATGGCCTCAGGGGTAATATAAAAAACAACTGAGCCTGAAGGGTCAAGCACAGCCCTCTGAGTGGCATCATAACCATCAGCACATAGGTGAATTAGGTCAGGAAATGGATTGACCTGAGGAAGCTTGAAGATTGGGTGGAAGGAATCCCAAATGCCCAATACATCTGTTCCAGTCTCATGTTTAGTCTTTAATTCATTTAACAGGTGGGTGTGGAACTTGCTGTGCATTAGAAATTCCTCTGATATTTGATAATCCAAATCTGCTAATGCCTGCCACTCCAATTCTCTCTGAGGGGCATTTAAAGGGGCAACATTGAGGGCCACAGGTGCTACTGGTGTATCCATGGTTACTTTAAAACTCTGCTTATATGTAAATTAGTACTGTGCAGAGTAACAGAAAAGAGTGTTTCTTGGAAAGAGAGGTGATTTATTGAGAAACAGAGGACAAAAGGGTCAATTGCAGCAATTGAAATACTGCACAAAGCACTAAAAATGGCAAATACTTGTCCTTAACAGACTCTTTCACAGTAATTTGGTGTAGTTCGGGTTCCCTGTTCACGATTGCGCGAACATAATGCAGGTTTTGCGAAAGCTTTGGTAAACAAGGCTTAGCTGGTGAATTTCAACCTTATAACTTCAAATGGGAACTAGGTAGAGGGGATTTGCCGGTCAATTATATGTTTTTCTGTGTTTTAAGTTAATTTAGGTGATTTACAGACAAAACCAGGCGCAGAGAGGATTCACAGGGATAAATACCTGGTACACTGACAGTCCTGGTCACAAATGCAGGTCGGTTGGTGCGCCGATGGCCTCCAGGTTGAATTCAGCAGGTTGGCGTGAGTTTGGACGTAAAATGCATGCAGAAGACACAACAGTCGTTTTTGCAAAAAGTGCAAAAAACGTGAAATTTTGGCCAAAATATGGATTTTTTGGAACATTGGCGCCTTTTTGGATGACGTCAGCATGACATCATCGGGTGGGGTCAAGGTCAGATGACGTCAACATGACGTCATCAGGTGACGTGGCGGCTTAAGAGTGGTCCACGGGGATGGTGAGGTGGCGGACAGGTGGAGCAATGGCGGACGAGGGCGCTGACGCGACGATGACGTAGCAATGATGTTGGCAGTGACGTTGGCAAGGCAGGTTGGCGGAGACCGGAAACCGTAGGCAGTATGATATCGCACCGCCTTCCATACGAAAGCGGAATTGTCAGAGGGGGCTCCGATACGCTGTGGGGGCGACGTGTGGCTGAGGCCTGACGTCACCCTCTGATAGATATCAGAAGGTAATCTATGGACGTCGAGGCCGGTCCGATATGCATGTGGACCGTTGGATGAAAGGCGCCCGATCAGACGGTCGATGGGTCAATAACTTGTCCAGACGATACAGCATCAGGCGGGCAATAAAATATTGATTTTTCATGAAATTCGTGCCCGGTGAGACTTTGGAATATTGGCGGATTTGTATGGTTTTTCAATGTATTTCTTTATAAAATCGCGCATAGCTCCAAGACTTTGGATAAGTCGGAAAAAGTGGGTTTTTCATGTAATTTTTCCATTTGAGCGGGTTAGGGGTGAAAATGGGTTTTTTACAACGTTTTTTAGCAAATGAAGGGTTGAATAGGTTAAATGATTTCTGAAGGAGGAAAAGAGGTAAGGCTTGGGGTTCTTAAACTGACCAGATGTCAATTTCATTCCCTAGTAGTGACCATATGGCTATAATGCCAAGGGGTGGGATATTTATAGAATGCTTGGGGTTTATACACCATGGTGTTATAATAGTAGGGAAAGGGTGACATAGGGAATTTAGATAATAGAAGTTAGGGGTTAATATGGAGGAAAAAGGTGAATGACGAGTGATATCACTAAGTTTATTTGAAAACCACTTAGCTTATGGAGTAGATCAAAATGAAAATAATTTTAGACAAGAAATGTGGCTCTTAAAGGAAACCAAAACCAACATAAAACCTTGAATTATTTCATAAACACAACTGGTGTAGGGATGTTAGTAATCAGTGTAAAACAGGGAAAAAAGGAAGTTAGACATGCTCCATTGTGTTGTTTTCCTTATCTTGACCAGCAAGGTTCAGTTTGAAAGGAATACCACTTCTACAACCCCATCTACCTACCCATCTACTTGCCTAGCATTTTTTGTTTCTTCTTGGAGGGTGCACTTGGACTTGCAGACCCTTATGTGCCTTTTCTTTTCCATTAGTTTTTTCTTTTGATTGCCTATTTAGCACTACCCTTATTGCTTCCAAGGCCCCAGATTAAGTAGTTTGGGAACCTTAGTTTCTCTGCCTAACTATTAGTCTGCCAAGATTAAACAGTTTGGACAGACTTCTTTCTCTATTCTACAACAGAAAATTGAAACATGGCATGATCCAGATTAGACTGTTGGACCATCCATCAAAATTTAGTAAACATGAAGATATGTACACACCTTGTCTTCTCTTGTAAATATGGGATCTTTGTATCAGCAAAGCAAAGCATATTTGGCATTTGAATTTTCCAATCATGAAATATGAAACCTATTGGTATAGGTATCCAACAAGAGGCAGAGTAAACAATAAATTGTTTAGTGAATCTATACGAGACTTAAAAACACAATGTTTACTCATGGCAAAAAAAAATAAAGTAGAACAGAATAAGTTTGGAGCAACATAAAAATAATAATTTAGTATTGAAATCTAAATTATGAAAATATATTCACATGAGACTGCGGCGTATTCACCAAGTAAAACAAAGGTTTACAGTAACTATTGTTTTTCAGGCAGTCACCAAAATTTGCTCCACCATTTTCTCACTCTCGCTCTCTTTCTCTCTTCCTTGCAAAATGACTTTTACATACTTATTGTTGTTGTTGAGTGTGGATAGTAATCACGCAGGTGTTTGGAGTGTGGGCAATAGTCACAGAATGAATGCTTGCCCATATCTATTTACCAAAATACATTAAATGCCTTAAATTCTTCGTTGTGTTGCGGAATGGTAAGTGTGGACAATAGTATTGTTGTTGTTGAGTGTGGATAGTAATCGCGCAGGTGGAGTATGGGAATAGTCATAGAATGAATGGTTTCCTATATCTATTTACCAAAATACATTAAATGCCTTAACTTATTTGTTGGGAATGGCTCGCGGAGTACTTTTGTTCTGGCTTCAATCCTTCCATCTTCCTATTTTGGCTTCAGCCTCTTCTTGGAGTGTGGGCAATATTCGCGGAATGAATGCTTGCCCATATCTATTTACCAAAATACATTAAATGCCTTAAAGTCTTCGTTGTGTTGCGGAATGGTTCACCGGGTACTTCTGTTTTGGCTTCAGCCCTTCCATCTTCAAACAGAAACTAAACCTACCAAAAATACCTCACAAGTATGACTGCTATCAAAATGTTTATAATTGAATTCAATAAATAAAAAATTCAAAAAAAAAATTATACCTATTTTTAACATAAATCTCAACTCATCTCTAATATATAATAGTTAAAATTAAAATTTTGATAACAATCCAAATAAACCATATCTATTAACATAATAAAATAATAACATCTACATAAATAACCTAATAAATAAGAAAAACAATAATAATTACATTCACATAAATAATGGCAAATAAAAAACTGAAATTTTCAAGCTAAAAGCCTTATAATACTTGCTGCAGGTTATTACATATTTAATTTGCAGGTTATTACATATTTAATTTTACTTTTACTGTGTATTAGTTTGTCTTTGACCAAAAATTTACACTGCTTATCCATAGTTTAACATTGGGAAATAATTTTTTGTTAAGGAATTTAGACTTCTGTGATCCATAACATTGTTTAGAGAATTTTCAGCGAAATCACATAAATGATCTTTTGTCGACGCGTTTCGAACCAACCGGTGTGGTTCATCGTCAGGACATGTTGAAGAACCGATCCAACTTACCTAGTTAAATAGTATGGGCAGAGACTCCAACAGCTAGAATGATAACGGCTACTTTTAACCTTATCACCCCAGCCAGATAATTATATATTTTAATTATGATAATTCCTGGAAAATAGTTAAATTAGGTAAATTTAAATAAGAAAAAAACTCCCACAAAGTTAGTAAATCAATTTATATAAAAAATCAATTGTTATATATATATATAATAATATAATATATATTATATATTTATAATTTTAATTTCCCATATTGGTTTATTTAATAATAATTGTATTTTTGTTAATCAAATAAATTCATAAATAAATATAATATCCTATTTTTATTTTTATATTTATTATTATTCTCTCTAATTATATTAATATCATGGATTTAGTTGTATATATCAATATGCATAATTTTGGATAAAACTAATTTCATAAAATGAATATAATAATTTATTTTTAGTTCTATATAAATTATATTTAAGTAAATTAATATCTTGGAATAGTTTTTATATCGAATATACATAATATTGGGTAATCAAGATAAAAGAAATTATTAAAATAAACTAATTCCATATACTATTAGGTCGTTGAAACTAAAAATATTCAAGCTATTATTAAGAACTAAAATTATAAAGACTTGTTATAAAGGAAGGTAATTTTTAATTTTTAATTAATCAATATATATTTTTATATATAAATTACAGATATAATATCTGGATCATTAGGGTGAATTAAACTAATCTTGGAGTTTAGTAATTTATTCTATTTTATATTTATTACGCCGTAAGGCATTTCCCTCTGAAATGAACTCCCCTAAATGTCTACCTGTCTTAATCTTAACCGTTAGATCTATTGTTAGACGATTCGACAATTTTCTGCCGTCCAAAAATTTATTAAAAAACAGTTAAACCCGACGCAGCCCATCCGTCTGCCTAGCCAGTCCTGGCTACCCAACCCAGCCCATCTGTCTACCTAGCCAGTCCGGCTACCCATCGCAGCCCGTCTAACACTAAAGAAACCACATAATAAGCTAGTCCGTCTACCCAGCGCAGCGAGGATTCGGTACTCGACTGTGTTAAACTTTCCTGAACAGATGAGTTCTGTAATGTCTACTGCCCATAAGGGCTGGATGACTCCTTCCATTTGAAAAGCAAAGGGAGCATGCCCTGAAGAGAAGTGGGCGATGCATGGAAGAGTTGTTGACCATTTTTCAATGCAGCAGTCAATACCTCCATATCTGTTTGCATTTGCGGTGGGGAATATTGTTTCTAAGGAGGTTAGTCCCAGGACTAGGATCTATTCTGAACTTGGTCCTGTTCTAGAAGCTGCAGAACGTGAGTTCCTGAACACGGGAGATAATAAAGCAGGGGGAATGCTCTTTGGTGAATATGAATGGGAGAGATTCGATCTCCTTGTATTGCCCCCGAGTTTCCCATCTGGAGGAATGGAGAATCCCAGGCTGGTCTTCTTAGCTCCTACTGTCATTGCAGCAGATTTGAGTGGTGGGCATGTTCTGGCACATGAGCTTGCACATAGCTGGACCGGAAATATCATCACCAATGCCACAAATAATGACTTTTGGCTAAATGAGGTGTTATTACATGCACAGCTAACTATATCTTACCACATGCTAAAGAAAATACGTTGTTGAAGATTTGAGTTTTGAGGGTTTAGGGTTTTATGTTTTGGGAAATGTGTTTTTGCAGGGTTTTACGACCTATGCAGAGCGAAGAATTGTGGAAGTTGTACAGGACGAGGAGCATGTAGCTTTGAACATCGGCTTAGGCTGCTCAGATTCGAAGGATGAGATGCTTAGAAAACAAAACCTAATGTTCATGGTTGTTTTGTCGGATCACTCCGAGGATTGGATTCGAGCTAGTTATGGGCTCTGTTTCTAAATACTGTTCAAGGTTTTACTGCCATTGAGGGTTACATTTATTTACCACTCCAAACCTCTCACCCAACAGAGGCTTTGCAGCCCTCTCTCATTCGCAGTTCCACCCGCAAGGTTTCGTACCGCAGAAGGCGTACTACAACTTTCTGCGGAGGGTCAAGGCATCCTGCCATGTTTATTAATTAGAAACCAGGCTAAATTTCGGGTCATGACATCCTTCCATGTTGATTAATTAGAGTCTGGGCCGAATTAAGGGAAAGGCCAAATTGGCTAACAATTCAAATGCTTCATATCTCTCCATTCTTTTCATCCTCCTTGCACCAAAAGGAGAAGACTTTAGACTTTAAACAGAAGCAGATCTTATCATTCATTTCCCCATCAATAGCAGATCTCATCAAACAGAGGAGGCCAAAGGACGATTTTCTATTTTTCCTGCAAATCAGGTAATCAAAAGAATTCTCAATATCTCTCGGGAAATTTCAATCAGGTACACAATGCAGGGCCGAATGAAGCACTCGTTCATCGAGCTGCAAACGCAGGACATATCACTGGACAACGAGGCAGAGATCAAGAAGTTTGTCAATGGGGTTACCTCAAAGACACTGCGTTCGGAAGACAGTGATGCTTTACCCCTATTGTCAATAGAAAAATCAGGGATAGCAGAAATGGCATCTGGATCTGGTATCCCTAGTGCAGTTTTCAATCTGGCGACGACTGTAATTGGTGCAGGAATTATGGCACTGCCTGCAACAATGAAAGTTTTGGGTCTGCCATTATGCTTTGCAGTGATAATCTTGATTGGTATTCTCTCGGAAATAAGCATTGAGTTTCTGGTCGAGTTTTATGTTCACCTGAAGGCTTCTAATTATGGTGAAACTGTTGAATCTGTTTGTGGGCACTCTGCCAGGGTTTTGTCAGAGATTTGTATTATTGTAAACAATGCAGGGATTATGATTGTTTATTTAATTATCATGGGAGATGTGATGTCCGGATCTTCGCATCACCAGGGGCTTTTTGATCAATGGACAGGAAAGGAAGGGTGGTGGAGCGATCGGAGACTGATAGTTTTCATCACAATGGTATTTGTTCTGGCGCCTCTCTGTGCTCTTAAGAAGATAGATTCATTGAAATTCACATCTGTTGCACTTGCAGTTGTTTTTGTTGTTTTGTCATCAATTATTGCCTTTGTTAGGCTTATAGAGGGCAAGATCGAGAGGCCTCGGCTGCTTCCTGATGTTGGGTCCAAAAGGGCTATTTTGGATCTTCTCGTGGTAATCCCAATCATGACCAATGCATACATATGTCATTTCAATGTACAGCCGATCTATAACGAAATGCAGGATAGAACGCCTGCTAAGATGAACAGGGTTGGAAGGATCACCACAGTGCTGTGTGTGTTGGTGTACGAATCTACTGCAATATCAGGTTATCTTCTATTTGGGCAATCTACAGATTCAGATATTTTGTCAAATTTTGACAAAGACCTTGAAATTCCTTTCAGTTCCATTCTTGATAACATTATTAGGGTTGGATATGTGCTCCATTTGATGCTTGTTTTTCCTGTGAACCATTTTTCACTTCGGCAGACAATGGATTGCATGGTCTTCAAGGGATCGAAGCCCCTCTCTGAGAGCAACAGGAGGTTTGTCATCTTGAATATCACTGTTTTGGTTTTTCTTTACATGGGATCTACTTTGATTCCCAATATTTGGGTAGCTTTTCAGTTCACAGGAGCAACCACAGGTCTATCTTTAGGTTTCATATTTCCTGCTTTGATAGCCCTGAGGTCTAACCCCAACCAACAAGAGGAAAGCGTAGGATTAAGGAAGAAGATTCTCCCGTGGGCTATGCTTGTCATGGCATTGGTTGTGAGCATTATAGGAGTTCTTGGAAATATTTTAAATCTTACCACTGGAAATAACTAAATATATTCTAGAAGTGGCGCTATGTTGGGAAGCGCCTTATTCTTATAATGTTATATATCATTAGCCTAATTTTTTTCAAGGCTTGTTGATTTAGACAGGAGAACTGAAAAGCACTTTGTGATTTATCCATGCACATAATTGAGCATACAGGCAAGAACACTTGAATATGGGATGTAGACCCAGTCTAATTCCATGATTTATAGCTCGCTTTTTCATGCCAAGTGTCCTGGGTTGTACAATCTGCAGTTTAAATTGGTTTTAACTCTTTTTGAAAGCTGAGAGATATCATGTGTTAAAATGCATTCTTCTTGCTAGAGTTGAAAAAACCCTACTCAAATACATGATTATTTGTTTTGTTCAGCTTCTGAGCCAAGCAGTATGATCTCCTTCTAAAGGACTACAGTTATTTTTATGTTGCATTTTTTTAAGTATGAAAGTAGTTTGCCCAGGAAGAAAAACTTCAACAAATGAGGATATGCAACTGAGAAACAGAGGAAAGGAACATTATTGATTCATGGATGGGGAAACAACCTGCAGAAATTAGAAACCATCTTTCTTGAATCTTCATTGACTTATCATACACAGTTATGATTTTTTGGTCATTGGTATTGCCAGTTAGTATATTTATATTTTTGCAGTTACATTATAGGCATATGAGAGGCCAACATGTTATTCCTAAAAGTTTTAGTATACTGCAGCCTGTTTTATCACTCCTAGAGAGACTCTTTGCATGCACTATCGACTTTTCAAGTTTGCTACCATACATACTCATGGACATTTCTTCATCGGGTTTAAATAATTTTTTGGCTGCATGGAATTTCAGGCATTGTAAATCATGGAGGCTTGCCTTTTTGTTTAGGGACTATGCTCATGCTTTGGTGCCACAGCCTATAATTCTTGATGTAATTTTTGTTGTTTAATAATGGAATATAAGATGCATTTTCAAAGCAGAAATACCTTTGTTTCCATAGCTTGATGGATTCCACCCAAACATAGCCATGTTTGTGTATGGGACCAATCGTTGCATCATGAGGCGCTGTATATTATGTGTGCTTCCTTGTACATGATATTTTACATCCAAGGACAACTGTTTCTTATCTATGGATTTGATTCCGTTTCTAAAATTCAAGTTTACTGTTGCTTTTTTATATATACTTTTGATATAATTCTTGAAACAACCTTTTACATACTAGTGTAGCTGCTTTGTTAGAATCTTTCTCCAGATAATTTATTACCATGTTGGCCTGGTATTTTTACTAACCCAACAAAATTAGTAACTAGTCAAAATCTCATCCACGTGACACAGGATCAAAAACCCAGGTAATCACTATAACCCCCATCAGTAGGTATCCAGAGATTCAAACCGAGGTGAACAACATAAACAATGAGTCCCAACCACTCGGTGTAACCATGACAGCCTAGCAATTCAAAGCATTATGCACCTCACAGTGAATCATTAGTTGTATATATTGGACACATGCACACATATCGACAATATATCTACACATATACAACAATTAAAGCATTGCTCCAGGATGCCTATTGTTTACCACCAATTTAGTGTCCTGTACTTTCCTCTGATCTATATGCCTCAAAGTTATTAACTATTCACTAAAAAAAGTATTTAGGTTAATGTGTGAAATCGCTGTAATCATGATCAATACGTGGAACTGTAGTAATCAGCGTCAGTAGCATGCAGAATCCACAACTCAACCCGCCCTTATTAGGCTGATAAAATAACTAGAAAATATCAATACACATATATAAGTTTGGTTGTTTTGTTTTTTTAACTGCATGGTGAATCGGTAGCTGCCAGTCCTAATTTATGGGAGACCCAGGATCAATCCTCGTAGCTGCCACTATAACACCAAGAGTACATCCAATTACCTGCAAGTCGATATACTAAGATCTTATGGTTTTAGCAAAGCGAAACTCTCGTGCTGCCAAGGCAGGGGTGGGGAATCTGTGTCTCGAGCATCCACCACAGCAGGCCAGTGTACTCAATAAAATTTGAACGACAATCTTTTAGGCTTCACCCAATTAAACTTACCATCAAATCACACATCATTATACTGCTTTTACTAAAAAAATTGTACTTCTTTTACTTAAAAAACAAGGTAGCAAGAGGTAGTGCCCATTGGTTTAGTGAGAACTTTAAATGAATCACCTATACATAAGTGGGGCATACACAATTGATATAGATCACATATAATGAAAAAGTCAATGCTGCAGAATCCACGACTCAACCAGCCCTTATTAGGCTGATAAAAGAACAATACAAGTGGTTGCTTTTACTAGAAGAAGAGCTCCTTATTAGGCTGATAAAAGAACAATACAAGTGGCTGCTTTTACTAAAAGAAGAGTTGGGTAGCCAGAGGCAGTGCCCATTGGTCTCAGTGAGAACTTTAAATGAATCACCTATCCATAAGTGGGGTATATACAATTGATATCGATCAGCCGAACCGATTCAGGTTTCGCATGCATTTTTGCAAGCTTATTAGCCACTAACTAGTGATTTTATGTTTATAGAGATTTTCACAACTAACCTTCTATGATAAAAACTTTCATCTTTGGGTTCCTAATATGTAGCCAAACACAACAATCAATTGAAATTCAAGTTGTTTAACATTTATGAATATCAAGCTGTCATCTTAAGATATAGCTGAGGAAGTTTTCACAAATAAAGATGACAACATAAGATGTGGCCAACAACATCAATCACTTCAAAAAATTGTTAGACATGCTAGCACCTGTTGAGGCACCAATTCAAAATGTACATGCAGTCATCACCTTGTTTGCATTACTAGCCTAATCTTATGACAGTTTGGTCACTTCATTTGACATAGAGCCCAGATCGCCATAATAATGCAAGAGAAGACATGAAAGAAATATTGAAGGTTGATAACAAAAAACACAATTTTCTTTCAGCAAGTAGGAACAAGAAGTTCGAGAAAAAGGTTTTTGATCTGACACGAAAATGAGATTCACTTGCAATCATATTTTTTGTTGCTAAAATAGCAAGGTATAATTCATTTATTGCAGAAAGCAATGGCACCACACTAAAGGAGCATTGGAAAATGTTTTCAGTTGAAAAGGAGGATAAAGCAAATGTGGCAACATACTTCAGGCAGTCTGAGCCTACTACTTACATCAATTCTCCACTGGTTGGCGCCCTTGGATTTTTCCCTGGTCATCCTTCCTAGCAAGCATGTGAAAATTAATGTGCACCAAATTCCTCTCACAGAATTGAATATATTTGTACTCAAAATCTCACCCCAATGAAAAGCCCAAATAAACTATGCACCTGGCAAAGTGCACAGGCAGGCACAGTGGATGCAGGAAGTTTGCAATGGCAGTGGTAATGGATTATCTGATTTTCATGGCATCCATGGCTAAGTGGGTAGTACACAATCAAGCACACTGGGTGCAGGAGCTTGAGTTTGCAATTGTAATGGCGGTGGTTTATTGTATTTTTTCAACTAAAAAAATTGTGTTTGGAACAGTTTTCAGATATATATAATTTTGCTTGAGATTGGACCTCGTTTGGAGCAATTTTCAGATATGTATAAATTTGTTTGAGATTGGACCTCCCTACTTAACCATTAATCATTAAACCACGTCCTAAAAACTATTGAAGATGTCTGAATGGCTAAGTGGTTCGTTATAAATCTGGTAACTGATTACGATGCAATGGGAAAACAACTTCAACGTCACTCGAACCTGCACCCAAATGGAGACGTTGAATGTATCTGTTCCGCCAGACGATGGGAGCTGCCAATGCAGACAATTTATAGAAGCACTGGGTGGGATTCGTATGCATTGGCCTTCTGGGTGCCCGCCAAAATGGTGGATGTCATTGTTCACAGAGTATAATTTTCCTTACGCCTGGGGCACAACCTGCCGGGATTCAACACCGCGAGCGGACCTGCAAGGTGAGCGAGCACCGTGAGTAGGAGAAACGAATGCTCGAGGGGGTTGCAGAGGCCCTGTTCCGGTTGTGCGAATGGAGAAAATGAATGTTTGGTGTGAGGGATCATTTGAAATTGCACGGGTGTTGGTTGCCAGCACAACGGGTGCCAGCTTGGAAGTGGTGGGTCACCCGTTCTCGGAAAAAATTGTGGTCAAGCTCCAGGAGAAATGATGGATGGCATGGGCATGTCTGTATGGTGAGGCCACTATCGGGTGCATTAAAGGCCCAATAGCACGCTGGTTAGCTCTTGCCATGGTCCTTGCCTTTTCTTTTATCTTTGTTGTCTTTCAAACATGGGACAAAGAGCATTAATTTGTCTTTCATTATAGCATGGTCTTTTCCTTTTTTTAATCTCTTTTTTTGTCTTTCACAATTGTCAAGGAAGAAACATTAATTGTGTGTATGCTAGGAAGAATTAATTAGTGTTATTATGACATATTGACTCATGATTTTGTAAGGCTTAGGAAGCATGTATTGCATATAGCATGGTCCTTGTTTTTTGTTGATTTTTTTTTTTGTTCTTCAACAATTGTCAAAGAAGCGTTAATTAGTGTTATATGTTATCCATTGCTATCAATTGCCTTACATAGTGTTATATGTTATCTATTGCCTTACGGCGTTTTCTTTGCAACGTCTGGTGCAAATGCTAGTTATTATTATTCCAATACTTATAATTAAGTAAACTAATATCATGGATTAGTTAATGATATTAATGGTTCAAAATCTTGAATAGAATATACATAAAATTGGGTAAATTAAGATAAAAGAAGTGATTAAAATAAACTAATTCCATATACTATTAGGTTGTTAAATTTAAAAATATTCAAACTATTATTAAGAACTAAATATATATTACAGTAAATTATAATTGAATTGTTATAAAGGTAGGAAATTTATAATTGTTAATTAATCAATATATATTTGTATATATAAATTATCGATATAATATCAGGATCATTAGGATGAATTAAAATCATTAGAGTTTAGCTCAAAAGGATAATATATTTAGACTATATCATAATGATTTATTAATTGTTTTAATAGTATGTTATAAGCTAATCATATTGGTATATTATTTATTTAATAATTATTTTTAAT
>APFE031131186.1:0-13077 GCA_000404065.3 Pinus taeda
CTCAAATCAATTGACGACGTTGTAAATTATAAACAGAACATACGCAATTTCAATCCAAGAAAGAAATGAACAATGAATAAAGTAAACTCACATAAACAAGAAATTGTCAAACCAACCAAGCTTTAGAAGAATTTGTTGGTTTGACAATTTCTTGTTTATGTGAGTTTACTTTATTCATTGTTCAATTGTTTCTTGGATTGAAATTGCGTATGTTCTGTTTATAATTTACAACGTCGTCAATTGATTTGAGTTTTGTTTATTACAGCGTGAATTATCTAGATAGTGCATCGCATTGATTTAATCATCTGTAAGAGTTTGATTATCACTATTAGACTCTCAGAATTGATATCGTTTCCATTTTGATTGCTTTATAGAGATTCAGTATAGTTTAGATTGAATCAGCTAAGAAGAGGTGAGTGATTGTTACTATGCTCTTGGTTGATGATGTTGTTACTTGAACTGCTGTAAGATTTGATTTCAGTAGAGTATTGAGCTTTGATATTTCCTTTAATAATTATAGTTGTAGTTTATTAGATGCAACCATTTATTCTTGTGTCAAGATCTATACTACAATTTAGGAAACATTACTCTCTGAATTAATAACAACCACATACTGTGTACACTCTTGAAATAAGAGGACTTGCTTGGGTTGATGATTAATGCGGGATAGTTAGAAGTTCTAAAAGGCACCTTTTATCAACCAACAATAAGTGGCAGTAGGAAGGACTTGTTGTTACAAAGGCTTAGTGTAGCTCATAGTGGGTGAGAAGCTCATAGAGATACGAGGAAATGACTACTGATAGTCATAGTAGGGGTTCAAAGAGAAGCCACAACAGAGGAAAGGAGGATGCCAAGGAACAAGGAAAAGGAGAGAAGATGAGTCAAGAGGTATTTGACAGAGAAATTACAGAATTGAAGGCAATTATGGATGCCATAATAGTGCTACTAGAAAAAGGTGAAGGAGCTTGAAGATATGGTTGGACTATGAAAAGAAAGAAGATAAAGTTGAAGTTGTTGCAGAAATAGGTAAAGAGGAGAAAGCATATCAAATTAAGAGAAGAATTCAGAGTGGCTGAGTTAGAGATTGAAGATAGCTATTGTAGACACAAGCAAGAGGTTTACCTTACTGAAGAAGGAATCATTGATGATTTCCTGAACTGTTGGACAAGTTCAAATCAGTAGAGAGATGTGATGATTGAAACATCAAAGAAAAAGGAGCCTAGAATTTTTGAAACTAATGATTTGTGTATGTATGCAAGTGATGAACAACCTTTAGAAGGTATGTTTATGCATGTTGCTGAAGAAATGAAATTTCTAGAAGAAATGGAAGTAATAGAACAATTCTTGATTGACCATGTGTACAAGGACAGTGGATATGGACAAATGTTGAAGACTACTAAAGAAGATGAAGATGATGCATCCAGTAATTCTTGGCAAAAAGATGGAAGATAGTCTAAAGACAGAAGGGAGTTTCAGATTGCAAAAGGAGAAGTAAGAAAGAAGTATGCAAATGACCTTATGGAAGGAGAAAAAAGGAGTGTAGATACAATACAAACACTTGAGGTAATGTAATTATCTCTTCAATTTTTATTCAAGAATTATGAACCTATGTTGATAGTTAATGGACAAGGAATTATCTTGAAAGAACATAATGGATCATCAATGGAAAGGACTCTTATTAAAGATCGTATTATGGAAGATGATAGAACCAAGTTTTATAAAGAAAATTCAACCCAAGGAGGTAGAGTTAATCCATTCAAGGTTGTGAAGAAGAAAGGAAAAGGGAATAAACATGAACACAAAGAGAGGTTGGTGGACATTGATGCACAGTGGGCGATTGAAGACAATGTTATCTGTACAAAATGACAAAAGAGTAAAGGAAAGTGTAAATAGTAAAATGAAAATAGACAGGCAATCTTAGAGGATGAAGGTAAGGACACTTTTGTGACTATGTATATGCAGTGAGCAACCCAAGGGAACACTGGAAGGTGATATTCGTGGTGATGATAGTAATTTTCACTATTGTGAAAGGGACTCAACAGTGGAATGGAAAACCTATGGTATATGGTTATTTTGTTTCTTGTATGGAAACAAATAGAACATTAGGTTCTAAACTCAGAGATTGGTAGATTTTTATTGAAACTAAGGAGGAACGGAAAAGGAAACTCAACAGCTTACAGATTTGTAAGGAAGGAATAGGAAGAATGGAAAGGAGTGTGAAGGGAAGGAAGGCCAAGGAGAAGAGCTGAGGATAGAATTCAAAACTTAGGCAACATTCGAAACAAAGTAAAGACAAAGAAGATTTTTTCAAGACAAGACAATGTGACAAGTTTGACATGTCATATATACATCAAGAGGATGACAAATCAGAAAACTCGTGGAGCAGATTAATGAAGACAGAGATAGAAAATGTAATATATTTTCTGACTTTGAATTATTAATTGTTGAATGTGGTTTTTAGGATGAAAGACAAACTACTATTGGAGATATGTTTGCACTAATAAATATGAAGGAAGATGTAAATTCTGGAGCTGCATAAGGTGAGTTTTCTTTATGGAGACAAGAGGATGAGAGTAAGCAATGAGTTAACTTAGAAGCTTGGAATAGAGGAAGGAGAGCTGGCATAGATATTAAACAAGCTATTGCAGAGGAGGAAGAAGATTTCAGGAGATATGGAAGTACAGCCCATACACAGATTTTACTCTTAATAAAAAGAAGACTTAAATGTCGAGAGGATATCTTGAGCATGCAACTGGAAAATTGGGTGAATAGTTCAACTAAGTTTGATAGGAGAATGAAGGAAAGTGAACAAAGCTCAATAATTAAAATATTTGTAGCTAGAGGAAAATATATAGCTAAAAGGCTATATCTTCTTGTATTAAACAATGCCCAATCTTCTTTCGAGATTGAAAGGACTCTACTTAAGCTATTTGATAGATGTATGATGAAAACTACAAAGATAATGAGTATAAGAAATTATCAAAGTCAGCCAATCAACGGGAGATGGAAGGATATACAAGACACCATAAAGAAATTGGTTTATAGAGAAAAGGAGATGCTAGTGATCGAGTAAAAAGTCAAAAGGAATATTCAGGTACAGGTCAAGAGAAAATACATGAAGATGGAGATAAATTCTATTGGTATAATGATAGGACATCAATGGATAGAGAAGCAGATATTTATGTTGTTTGAGGAGGTGTTTATACATGGTATCAGCACCAAAACATTATGCAAAGGAGATGCTTATGAATGTAGAGCAAAAAGACATCCACAACACACAATTTGGCAACCAAGAGAAACAAAGGAGGTAGTAAATACACTTGCAGATGGAGGGGATTAGGTAGCCAGTTGTGAAATGAAATCTGATGAAGTTTACAATAGAGGAAATAGAAAGACTCATGACTAGTAGTCCATGGAAACTTTGAACATTGGGAGTCTAAATCAGGAGCGTTCAGGCGTAGTCAGCAATGTCATAGCATGATCACATGTTGTGACTAGCAAGGGGTTGGAAGACAAAGAGTTTAGTTCATTTTATTTATTTAAATGTATGAGAGTATTTATTAATTGTCAAAATGATTAAAAAGGGGCATAGTGGCTGATTGATCCTCCCTATGTGGAGATCAAGAGAAACTGGTAGATTTAATTGGTTTAAATAGAAAATGAGGAAATTGAAAGCCTGATTTGGTGGTTGTTTAGAAAAGAGTGGATCTGAAGAGACTTTTTAGGAGAAGGTGAGAGATTTCTGGTTCGGAACTAGAATTGGGTAATGAATCCATTCTTTGTATAAATTGTGATTTCCTTGCACAATTAAGGGGTTGGTTAGCTATACTAGGAGAGAGAGGCTCGAATATTAGCGAGAGAAGAAGGAAGGAGAGAGTGAGGATTTCAACTAGAACAGGGTTGTTATTGCTGTATTCAAGAAAGAGGGTAAGACTCTGAAAATTATGTTATATTCAATAAATGTTTCAGTATATGTGATAATAGGCCATTTGTATGGGACCCTTTGCTTTTCTCTGTGTATGCCTGTGGAAGAAACTATGCATTCTTCTCTATTTTATGTATGTGATTACAAATAGCTATATTGAAATAGCTTGATTAATCTTGGTTCCCTCGCAGTGTTTGAGCATTTTTATACTTAGTCAATTATCTAAAGCCTTCCCGGAGAAATTATATAAGAAATCATCATTGAAGACAGAAAGTGGTCGAGAGTCGTTTAATGCAGAGTTCATTGGGAATAAGCAGGATCAAGGCTGGAGGAAATCATTTCGATAGGACTTAGTGGCTATTAGATCTATAAGATCAATAGCTAAGATTGATTGCATTGGCAGAGTCTTTATGGCTGAATCAACCAATTGTGACATTCTGATGAAATGAGGGCTGTTGGATTGAAGTTGATCTAACGGAAGAAGATTGATTGCATATCAGGGAGTAGATGTGCTGATGACAGGGGATCGAAATGTTGATATAGTGATCGTTGATAAATCAGAGATCGGCGATCAAGCCAAGCCAAGTTTGGCCTATCGGAGGAGTGGAGCAATTTAAATGCATACTCGACATACTATATACATGGGTATATAACCTTTGAGATCCGCCTTATTGGTAAAGTAGAGTTTCCATGTCTTTATTTAATATGGTCGCATATTGGATGCGATAGAGGCTGAGGGATAAATGTGGGATTAGGAGGTTCTTACTGCAATGAGGTTAAATCTCGAGAACTATGTGAGAACATACGAAAGGAAAAAGAGGTATGGAATGCGGGTTTTCCATTTGTAAATGGATAAAAGGGGATTTAGCGTGATATATCATTTTTTGTGGTTTATATATATTGAACAATGTTTTAAGGGGGAAAGGTTAATATACATGTGGATTATGGTTTTATAGAGGATTGAAGGGGCTTTAAGTTCTGATAGAGGGCTTTAAGGGTTACTGTTGGTGAGGTAAATCCCCTCTACGGATAGAGGCGATCCCTACTAGCCCAACGGGGGTCTAGCAACAATCAAACAATGCTACACTGCAGGTTCCTAGTTGTAATTAACAAGTGGGTAAAGGAAACCTACTTGGATTCCAATGCTACGTTTGTCGAAGAGATGATCCTCTCGCTCCTTCGCTCCAGCCGATCACAGTCCTCCACTATCCTCGCGGACGGACACCTGCACAAGCAAAGAGAGAACAAAAACAAGCGTAAAATCTACTAAAAACAACTATGTATCAGTCAGGAAGGATACAATTTACATTAATCATTCATAGGACAAATGGAAATGGAACCATAAGAGTAGTCATCTATCTTTATTAATCAAAAGGTAGAGTAAGGTACAACCGAAGTCCTGATGCTGAGTCCTTCTCTAGAGGGTCCAGCCAGCATGTCTTCCAAGCATTCACCTTTGAAATGGATCTCCCAAGTCAAAGAGGTTTCTCTCTCACATACAAGGCAACAAACTTATGACCTTCCTCAAGCTAACAAGCAATCCTCCCACAACACACCAAATGCCTACAAAAGCAGCACTAATGCACTAAGAATTCCTCAATCAAAGTCTATCTGCTCCAAACTAAAAACTAGCTGCTCATGGGTAATGGAGGTGGCTTATAAAGGAGAAGGAGTCTCCATGAATAGGTAAAGGATGAGCTTTCCCCCATGGTAAGTGGATGATCAGTCGAACAGACATGCCAGAGAAAGTATGGCGACCTCAACAATGCTAACAACTAGTTCTGGAGTAATCTGGAAGGCTGGTTGTTGGAACAAATTCGCCCAAACAGGATCAGCGTGGGTGCAAAACTGGGCTGGCGCGCTGACATCGCAAACCTATTATAGAAGAGGTCCGGTCAGCACTCAATAGCACAAGCGGAGGGTGCGCTGTCCGTAAAATTGGACCAGCGCGGAAAAGACGTGTGCTTCCGCACTGGCAGTGCAGCAGTTACACTAGCCTCCACTGGTCAGTGCGGTTATTTTAGAAACAGACGCGATGATCCAAATAACTTTAGGGAAAGAGGGTTTTTAGCCATTTCAGAGAGCATAGAACAGGTGAATGTGGTTTATGGCACAGTAGGGAGACTGACATGATGGCAGTGACATTTTACTATGTAACAGATGCCCCCTAAAGCATGAAGCCCGAGAGAGTGGGAGGGGTGAAATGCTTTACAAGATTGCTGGACCGGAACACCACCAGAAAGAACCTGCGGACAGATACAACTGATATTTCAATTACATGTAGTCTAGGCATGGGCGCAGCCATCCAAAAGACATATGAAGAAGGTCTATGGCGTGGACGCAGCCACCCAGCTGAAAAGACCATAATGAGAAGAGGTATGGTCGCAGCCATCCTTAAGGGACTCAGGCATGGTCGCAGCCATCCATCAATGAGTCATGTAATGATGTCCCACAACCTGGCTCACAATGGACTAGAACCAGGGTCTTGTGCTCCATCCAAACCCGAACAAAGTACAAGTTCAAACATGTGAATATAGGTGTCGAAGTCGAACATGTTTGAACATCGTTTGATTACCAGCCAATGATGAAAGCCGTTAACAAACGCGAGAGGGGCCATCAATAATGACGATGGTCCTTAAGGTACTATAGGTACAATCCACGGCATGTGAATGAATGAGCCGGTGTCGAACACCAGCGGAGTCATACGATTGGAGGCCAATGATGTAAACCTCACGTCGAACACGAAGAACCTGCCATTGAGGCATGCAGGCTCCAAGGTACCTGAAGGGAGTCTCTAGGTCACGTTCCTGGATAATGGGTTGAAGTCGACAGGAAGTGATCTTTATCGAAGGTGGGCCATAATGTTTCCCACATCATCGACACGAGACGGGAAGAGACAATTTGTCTTGTGTGAAATATCAGAGGGAGGTTATACTTGCAAAGGCCAACTTCTCTTGAACATATCGGCGGCACAATAACGGATTCGGCAGTATTTGGGAGTCAAATGATCAGAGGTCGTAAATGGAGGACAATGAGCAAATGAGTGGCCAAATAGGATAACCCAAACCCGTGGAGGCAAAAGTGAAGCGAGATGAGATATCCCCACCCAGACATGAATGCAAACAGTGCCATGTTCAAGAGTGACATACTGCCGATGACGACGATTATGGTTCCTTTATTTCCCCCACCATTTCTGGCGAGTACCCCAGTTATTTTTAACAAGCTTGATGGGGATAGCATATGCTTGTAGTATAAGTTCGACGTCTAGTCGAATCCAACCTAGTAAAAGTTTAACGAGCCCTAAGGAGGAGAAGCTCGAGCCTCGTCATAATGACGAGTCCAATGTCGTCAGTGTTTAACGAGTCCGACATAGGTAAAACTCGGAGTCTTTTTCATGTTTAGAGAGTTTGAAAAAGACACGGAAAAGCAAACTCCAGAGGTCCTTTTTTGTAAAGTTGTGTCTCTCAAGCCCGAAAAAGTATAAAATGATGCTCGAAAGAACCGCCCGATCATTACGATCGAGGAGTACTTTTCATGAGTAGTGTCTCTGGCCTGAAAAAGTAAAAAAGCGGTCAGAAGCACATCGTTTTGGAACCATTAACGAGTGCGAAACGACAAACACCCGGCAATCTTTATTGGTTTAAACGGTCGAAAAAGAGCTTTAAAAGTGACCGCCTCTCGTTCCTTTTAACGAGCTGAGGGGAGGCTCGGCAATGTTTTCTTGTTTTCTGTCAGAAAAGAGCTTAACGACGACACTTTTTGGGACCAAGTGCGTAAAAATCCAACGTGACATTGCCAATTCCGAGGACCTGCACAAGGGAAATACCTGTGTAAACCTGTTCGATACGTCGAAAAATATAATGAAACATGTACTAGGACATAATTAATCACATCTGGATGAATCCATGGCAAAACTATAGTAAAAACCCACATTTATGCCAAATTTAGAAATTTTTACTATAAATAGGAGGTTTGTAAAATCATTTTTACCATTTTACCATTGGAGCTTTGAAGGACGTAGAAATACTACAAAGTTGACGGAGCTAATTCTTCTTCATCCGGACGCTGATTTCCTGACCGTCGACTCCAGGTAGGTTCCTCTTGCCCCGCGCTTCATTTTAGTTGTATTTTTGTTTAAATTCACCGTGCGATTTGGCTGTTTGGCCAAATTTTTTGCATGTTGGTGCGCTCTCGGTCAGCACGGAAATCCCATGGGCCAAATACCATATTTGTGCCATTTTTATTTTTATTAATACTAATATTAGGGTTAATAATGTTTTTTTCATGATATTAATAACAATCTAGTCCATGGTATTTGTCCCATAGTATTTTTCCCATAGGTTTCACCTAAATATAACGCATTTTTTTGAGTGTTCGTAAATATAGGTGAGTTATGGGGTAAATATAAAAAAGTTTTTATTTGTTACACCATACCTCTCATTTATTTATAATTTTTAATTATTTTACAATAACCTCTTTTACAAATAATGGTTAATTTTGGCCCATAGGATTTCAACTTAATCAAAACTTTTCCTCTTGAGCCTTTCATAAATAGGAATGAGGGTTATGACTAAAATATAAAAAGAGGTTTATTTATTTACATACTAGTTTATTTATATTTTTATTTATTTACCATAGCTTTTGAGTAAGTATAAAAAGATGTTTTATTTATTTACTATACCTCCACTTTACTTATATTTTTATTTGTTTACACCCTTGCATGTATATAAGGTGACTTATGGAGTAAATGTAAAACATGTTTTATTTATTTACCATACCTCTCATTTATTTATATTTTTATTAATTTACCATACCTCTTTTATAAATATGGTATTTGTCCCATAGGATTCACTTAAATAAAACCTATTCTTGAAAATGGGCGAATGGAAGGATGTAACTCCTAATTTCAAGGGCTAAATTTACCATTTTTACCCTCTCTCTTAAAATAAGGTGGGTTATTTGAGGTGATTTGTAAAAAAGTACTATGATACAAAATATTCGCCCACTAAAAATTTAAAAACCCTTAATTTCACCAAAGGGCAAACATTCGCCCCTAAAATTTTCTATGATCTCAACATGCGAGCTGCCAGCAATGGCTTTATCATGCCTTCTGTTCCGACCTCCATCACCTTCCTGCTCATCATTGTTGCCCCTGTTCTTACTTGGGCCAGCTATGTGTGTCTCCTCCGTGGAAACGGTCATGGGAATGTCCTGCTCAGTCTCTTCTGTAATGGAGATGGAGATAATGGCTACAATAACTTGGCAATTCAAAGAGCTACGGAACCGAAACTGTGTCATGTGAGGAATCTAATGCGGAGACAGAGGAAAGGTTGTGTGAGGCCAATTGCCTCTTCATGTCTTGAGCTGTGGAGATCTACTCTACCTTTGCCACTCCTAGTATTTAGATACTGACCTGCAAGACTATACTGGTGGGGATTTTTGGCAGAGGAGGTAGGGGAAGCGGAGTTATGGATATGCAAAGCAGGGGAGTGAGAACTTCCGCCTCGTTTGCCACCATGTTGGCTACGCATTCGGTGGAAAACCATGGTGGAAATAGGAATACGTAAAGAGTTTGGAGGAGCAAAAGAAGAATTAACAGAAGAGATTTGCGCAGAGGTTACTGCGTGTTGGAGGACATGAGCCAAATTGCAGAGGTTTGTATGAGAATGGTGGAATCCATTACCCAAATCACTACAAATCACAATCTAGCATCTGCGCCTAGTGCTGGTTCGTTCAGTCGACTCTCCCATCTGCAGAGGGCAAGCATAGTGAAATAGGGGCAGAATTACAGGAATGTTCTTTGGCTCCATGGTTATGCAGGTAATGGCCTTGCCTCGACTTGAGCAGGCATTAAATGCCACCTGCGAGGTGCCATGAATGTCATTCATGGTGACCTTGGGATGGCTATAGAGGGCCATGTGGCCACCCCGGCAGCCGTCGCCTCGTCTTATCATCTTTATAACCTTAATTAAGACTCACATCCAGGGGGCAAGGTACGCATATTAATGAAAGGATCATAAAGGCTATTGGAGTGGTGAAATCAAGGCTTGTACCGAGAATTATCAATAAGTGATAGGCTACCATGATGTGATATGATAAAGAAAAAGGGGCTACATGCGCAAGAAATAATACTTTAGTGTCGTTATTCTACTTAAAACTGTTGTGATTGATTTAAAAAATTACTCATTCATGTTCAAGGTATGTTAGGAACATAATCTCTCAGTAGAAAAGATAAAAACATAAGAAGAGGATATTATAATAGTTATTGATGTAAAGTAAAGCTTCAATACCATCAGCAGAGCCTCTGTTGCCTGCAAGCATCCATAGCCTCGACAGAGTTACTTTCTAACCCTTGGGAATGATGGTCCTCTTTGTATAATTGGGGAAGTGTCTTATGATGTCCATAGTAGAGACCAATGTGCTGGCTTGGTAACCAGGTGAACACATTTCCATTCACTGGGAAGTAGCGAAAGTGGTCAGGTCGACTCGTGATGAGACCTCCTGTTTCCAACGACTTTATTTGATTATACATCCACTAGATCATATCCCTGGTGTGGTGGCCATAGTCGGAATGCCACTTCACTCCTTCCTTATGATCATGGTAGGCTGGCTCGCGATGAGACCCCCTATCCTCGATCTGTGGAAGAAAATCATAAACTGTTAATGTATATTTATATGTTTATTATTATTATTATTTTATTGTCCCCATTTTATACATAGAGGGTGGTTCATCACTCCTTAGAGTAGGGATGGCGGAAGAAGTTTGACATATCAATTTAAAAAAATTATACCCATAATCTTTTCGATAATACACAGAGAGAGTTATACAGAAAAGGGGGAACCAACATGGTACATATAATCAATCAGTTTGGTTTATAGTGGAAATGAGGAGAGTGAAGTGATATAGATAATTGTGTCCTTTTATTTTTGGATGATCACAAAGAAATCTTGTTAAAGATGATAATATTCAAGATATCTACCTATTCCACTAGAGTCCATACTTGTTGTCCTTAAATATGTATTGTACCTTTCATGCCATTAAGAGGATCATAAAGAGTGAAACTAGGGTGGTCTAGGGATGATCATGCAAGGAAGAGAAAGAGGATGTTCTCAAAAATATCCACAAAGTGTTGTTCCTTGAAAGGAATAGCAAAAGAAAAACCCACACAAAAGGTGTTGTTCCTTAATGGGAACAATAGTTGTTCCCTATAAGGAACAAAAAAGAAAATTGTGCAAAAAATGTGTTGTTCCTTATAGGGAACAAAAACTATTTCCTGTAGGGAACAACAAAGAAAACAGTTGCAAAACGATGTTGTTCCTTGTAGGGAACAAAAAAGGGAATACACACGAAAATTATTGTTCGCTATAGGGAATAGAAGTTGTTCCCTGTAGGGAATAACAACTTTTCCCTGTAGGGAACAACAAGGGAAATACATGCTAAAAATTGTTGTTCCCTGTAGGGAATGGAAAGAGAAAACTCACACAAAAATTGTTGTTCCTTATAGGGAACAACAAAGCAAAATTCACAAGAAAATTGTTGTTCCCTGTAGGGAACAATAGTTGTTCCCTGTAGGGAATATCAAAGAAAAATGCACGCATAAATTGTTGTTCCCTGTAGGGAACAATAGCTATTCCCTATAGGGAACAACAATTGTTCCCTGCAGGGAACAACAAGGGAAAATACACATGAAAACTGTTGTTCCTTAGAGGGAGCAACAACTGTTCCCTATAGGTAACAACAAAGGAAAAATAGAGAAAAACTAATATAAAACCTATTATCCAAGCAAATCCAATCAAATAGAAAGGAAAATTTATGTACAAGTTTCAAAAAAGTAAATTCTTCATTAGACTGGTGCTGTGAAAGGGTTTCCCTCCTTAACAAGAATTTGTATAGTGGAATCTTCCTGTAACAATTGGAAAAAGGATTCCCTTGCAAGGAGTTTGTGATAGAGGCGTACATGATGTCCATTCACTTTAAAAGAGTATCCAAACCCATCAATGGTGGCTAATGTATGGGTGCCATTATCATGCACCTCTTGTATCTCATAGTGGCCTAACCATCTGGTCTGCAGTTTGCCTGAGAAATCTTGGAACCTAGAATCATATAAAAATGCCCAATCACCTTCATGGAAGATCTTCTTCTTGATGAGGGCATCATGCCATTTTTCTCTTTGTTGTTGGATCAGTGCAATATGCTGAAGAGCTAATAGTCAGATTTCATCTAATTCATTGATTTGATGTAGCCTATTAATCTGTACTTCATTTAGGTCTAAGCCTACTTCTTGAGCTATTGTCAATGTTTGAATTTGAAATTCTATTGGGAATATAGTTTCTTTGCTAAACACTAGCTGATATGAGGAGTATCTTGTGGTATTTCTCCATGTCATGCGTTATGCCCACAGGGCTTCTAGGAATTGGGTAGCCCAATCTCGTCTATGTGATGCGACTGTCTTTGTTAGTATAGCCTTGATTACTTTATTGGTACTTTCTACCTGGTTGTTTGCCTGCGGGTGGTATGGAGATGTGATTTTGTGCATGATATGATGATTTTTTAATGTAGAAGCAATATTATGGCCTACAAATTATGGCACTCCATCTGTGATTATTTCTCTAGGCAAGCCATACCGTACGAAAATTTGGAAAATAAAGTGGATTACTGAGTCCTCCATTTCCCTTGGTAATGCTTCTGCCTCCACCCATTTAGTCAAATATTATGTTGAAACTAGTATATATGTCTTTTGATTAGATGATGGGTTTATTAGGCCAATGAAATCTAATGTCCATCGTTCAAAAGGTTCAATGACTAATTGTGGATGTAGGGGCATCTCGTCAGATTGTCCAGGGTGGCCCATTCCTTGGTAGCTATCACATGCTTGGACAAACTTCTTGGCATCCGTAAAAATGGTGGGCCAATAATAGCCCATCTATGAGACTTTATGCCCAGTCCTGCAGTCTCCAAAATGCCCACCTCAAGGTCCATCGAGGCAAGCTTTTAGGATGTCGAAGATTTTGTCTTCCCTACACGCCTTCGGATATGCATATCAGTTTCTATGTGAAATAGGTATCCTCCGATCCAGGAAAACAGAGTGATGTGTTGTACTATTAGTTTTCTTTCATTGGGCTTCAGGTGCTTGGGTAATTTTCCCATTGCT
>APFE031131188.1:0-14474 GCA_000404065.3 Pinus taeda
CATGGCCATGAGCATCTAGTTGGGAAGATATAGACTTTGACATAGAGGAATTCTTAGTGCATTATTGCTGCTCTTTGTAGGCATTTGGTGTGTTGTGTGAGGATTGCTTTAGAGCTTGAGGAAGGTTATGAGTTTGTTGCCTTGTATGTGAGAGAGAGACCTCTTTGACTTGGGAGATATACTTCAAAGGTGAATGCTTGGAAGATATGCTGGCTGGACCCTCTAGAGAAAGACTCAGCGTCAGGACTTCGGTTGTACCTTACTCTACTTTTTGTTAATAAAGATAGATGACTACTCTTATGGTTCCATTTACATTTGTTCAATGATTGATTAATGCAAATTGTATCTTTCCTAACCGATACATAGTTGTTGTTAGTAGATTTTACGCTCTTGTTTGCTCTCTTTTGTCTGTGCAGGTGTTCGTCCGCGAGGATAGCGGAGAATTGTGATCGGCTGCAGTGAAGGAGCGAGAGGAGTATCTCTTCGAAAAACAAGCGTTGCAATCCAAGTAGGTTATTCTCACCCACTTGTTAATTACAACTAGGAACCTGCGGTGTAGCATTGTTTGATTGTTGCTAGACCCCTGTTGGGCTAGTAGGGATCGCCTCTATCCGTAGAGGGGATTTACCTATCCAACACTTTCCCTTACTAAAGATCACATCGTAACCTCTATCCTCCATCATGGAAACATATACCAAGTTCTTCTTCAAACCAGGAAAATACATAACATCTCGCAAAGTGAGGGGAGCACTCGAAACTCTCTGAAAGGTAACTATACCAAGCCTGGTAGCACTATACCTCCCATCATCACCCATCTCGATATGCGTCTGGAGATCCTTCTCCTCCAAGTTACTGAAGAGATCCTTGTTACCAATCGTGTGGAAAGAAGCTCCATTGTCTAGGTACCATACACTATCAATCGTCAATGACACCATACATGCCATGATGGTAAAGTCCAGTTCGAATTATAATGCAAGAGCCTCACCTGCTACTCCTTTTGAGGGCTTCTTCTTAAGTGAACAATTTGTAGCAAATGTCTTAGCTCGTGAATGTGAAAGTACTTGACTTTCAATATGTCCTTGTTCTTACCTCCATGACAAGAATCCGATTTGGAATGAGACACCCTCCCTTTCCCTTTCTTTGGCTTATCCGCTAAGGCACAATTTTCCTCATCATCAGTCTTTGATGAGGATCCGTCTCTGGTGTTCCTTTGAATATCTCCCTATACCAAATCCGACCATAGTCATTCCCAATCTGGTAGCTTCTCCCTCCCATTGACAGAGTCCTGATAACTCTGCCAAATCTTGGGAATTCATAGAAGAGAGAGCCTCACCATGTCATCCTTGACAACAGTAATCCCGACACTTCCAAGCTCATCAAGACAATGAGTGAACTTGGCCAAGTATTTTGGAATAGATTTTCCCTTCTCCATCTTGATCTTTCTAAGTTTGTCCTTCAGTGCCAACTTCCTATGGTTATTTCTATTCTGAAACAGGTCTACCAATGCCTTCCACATTGAGTTTGGAGTTTCCTTGCCATGGAGACTCAAGAAAATGTGGTCTCGAACTCCCTCAAGGATAATCCACCTCACCTTTGCCACACACTTTCTCCATTCAGTCAGATCTTTAACATTCGATGTTGGAGGCTTAGGAATGTCTTGATTAATGATTTCCTTGAGGCCAATGTCTTCCAACATTTCTTCCATCCTATCCTTCTAGGCTATGTAATTCGAGCTACCTTCCAAGGCATACTCAAGTCTCAAACCGTAGAAAGCCATATTGTCGACTCTCAAGTGTGAACAACAAATTCAATTTTCACCTGCACAACAAACTCAAAATCTCCTCTTCTATACTGCCTTCAGCTTCGATACCATGTAGATTTTTTTGTAAGATTCAACAACTCATGTGATATACTAAAACATAAGACAATAATCTACTCTACTCTTCTCATCAAAAACCAAAAATGATCAATGAAAACAATAAGCAAAAAGAGGAAGAATATCAATCGCACATAACACATTATTTCTCTAGGGAAAGCAACTGCTCAAAACCTTGACTATTTATATTGCATTAACCAGAAGAGCTGAGAAGAAAATACAATGCTTGTTCACACTAGAACAATCCCTGCACAAGTATGATCTTACTCACTGCGTCACAAGCCAACTCAAGCCAACACTTAGCCAATTTTGTTGTCTGTCAAGCCCCTACTTCCTTGCGCAATTCCTGATAGAATTAGCCCATATTTAATTGAGAAATCCTTCCTCCATAACTGCGCAATCCAAACATAGGTCCTCAACTAATTGCATGCACCATCTGTACAACTCAGAAAATTATACAACTGATAGTACACTGTCCTTGCACTCTAGTCTCAACTAGATCTTCCTCTGAACTGACATGCATGAGTTATTTATGAGTGAATCTTAAGTTAGTTGGTGTGGTACTGGGGATGCATTGGTGGACTAATCCATTACTAGACCTCTACTAGTTCCTCCAACAATCAGAACTAGTTTAACTGACTATAACTCAGTTAGACTAAGTTATCTAATTACAACTCCAAAGAACTCAACCTAGGCCCCTAAAATTTAGGGATCACTCTAAATGATTTAGATAGACTTCCAAATCGAATTTCTTAAGTCAATTAAGTCAAATTAACTTAATTAACTATTACAAGTTGCTATGAGAATAAAATTATAATTTTAATTCACAATTGAATTCAAGGAAAAATAAATTGGAATTTCTTGTTGCTATTTTTAACAAAAAGTTCCATTGGCAAAAGTGTAAATCTTTCCTAACTAACCTACTTGCCAAAGGGTGTACTCAAAGGGCATGTCAATATAAGGCTAATATTCAACATGGAGGGGGAGGATTGTTTGCATACATGGCGACATTTGATTGATGGTGTTAAGCATCTAATTAGGATGGGACAACAAGATAGGGAGGATGAAGGTATTAAAAATTCCTTTAATAAACCTTTATTATGCTGAAGGTTCAAAAATATCTTTTGAAATTGTCTTCTACATTTAATTGTTCCTCTACATGCAAACAACAATTTAGGTTGGTGATCTAATCTAAAGCTTGTACAGATTGAGGAGGATCATGTGGTGAAGTGTTTGGCTCCACTAGGGGAAGGTAAGTTACCAGGGTTTAGGGAGGATACAAAATAATTCAAGAGGCAAAGCTAAGGATGAATGAAGGTGTAAATGTAACAGATCAAAAGCTAGAGAGTAGTGGCAGGGGGCGAATCGAAAAATAAAGGGGAATGATTACAATTTAAGGTGAAGTAAGAGGTTTGTTTGTAACAAGGGTAACCTAGTTCAATTAGCATTAGGAGATGATATCCAAATGCGCCAATTCATCAGTTTCACAACACATGCACTAGATGGCTAGAAATTTAGGGCATCGAGATCAAGTGGTTTCTCTTCTATTAGTAACTACTTGTGAATGATTTTTACTTTCTTATATTTAGATCTTCCTTTACTTAGATTATTAGTTTTTTTTCATCAAACAGCTACCAATGCATAAACCATAAAGAGACAAGAGACATAATATAGGACATCAGCCAGGGCCAAAACCTCTCCCACTTGAGGGAAAACTCGAACAAATTCTTCTTCTTATAGAGATTCCAATTGACACATGCGAAGACCAAGACCCTTGACCTATTTTCCACTCCAAGACCAAGACACAAAAGCCTCCTTGATGAGATCCATAGTCAACCTTCTACTTCTTCCTTCTTCTCAGCTTCCCTTCAACTTTGGCAACCTTATGCTTCAGACCTTCACTAGTTTTGGGCTTCTAGAATTAGGCCTTCTTTGCATAGGGATTCCTTCTAGCTTGCCTCAACTTCCTCTTAGACTTATCCTACTTCCAAATCGGCTACCTAAGAGGACTGTAATTCACCTTAGCTCTTTCTGTAGCAAAATTCATCCTCCTTCTTCACACGTGTGTCCCAAAACAAACCCAAAAACAAATCTAATTGATATCACAGACCTCACTCTCCCTTTGCTTCACTTCACTGGCTATAGGATTGTATTTCTTAACGCTTTCACTGATCTTCACACCAATTTTTGACTTCAGAACCTGACCGAAAATCCTTGCTCTGAAATGAAGCAGAGTGGCCTATTTATAGTTGTTTTCCATGATAATAAGACGACTTGATAAGAAGATGAGCTGACATGTCCTTCGAAGAGACATTACTATTCCTTTTGAAGCTGAATTGATGGCATGTGCTTGTGCTTGTATTGGAGGAACATTTATACTAATCTAATGACTCATACAAAATGTAACATGCCCAAGAAGGGTCCTTCATAGATGACATAGACTCAAATTAACTTTTATGACTAGATGACAAATCCTAAGGGCTCACAACGGGAGCCATCACTAAAAATAAAATTCCTTGCTCATGAAACCCATGAGACAAACATTACAACAATAATTTTATTTTTATTCTTTTCATGAATTACATAAAATCACAATTACGCATGTCATTATGAAGACTGAACCTAGTTACACTTTTCAACAATTTTCAAGCCAAGAGTGTGTGTGAAAGAAGTGGGGTTGATCATAATATAAGGTGAAGTAAGAGACGAGTTCACAAGAAGGGAAGCCCTATTCAATTGGTGTTAGGAGATGACATCCATACACACCATATCATTAGTTTAGAAACACGTGTTATTTTCAAGACAATGAAATGTGTGATAAAACCCTTAGTGAATGGTTGAAACTAACCTAGGAATCAACTTTTGGATATTGTCCTTAATTTTACATATTAGCTAGAGGGTGTGTCTTTTGTTTTTAGTTTGCAATGGATGCAGAAAAGATGTTAAGACAATGTTAGATTGGGAGATTACTCCTTTAATCCTCAAGAAATGGTGTCTATCATTTGATGGAAAATTGGATATCTATAGTGTGCTTGTTTGGGTCAAGTTATTGGGCTTACTACTGGAATTATAGTCACTAAAAGTCTTTATAATAAATAAAGAATGCAACATACACTTTCATGGATGCAAACATGAGTTTTATTGAGTGAGGGGTTATGACTATTGGTTATATTTTTGTGTGGTTTGGATCTTCATGAGGGATTACTAAAGAATAATTTTATTCAACAATGCACTTTTTCTCATATCTAGATTTTGGATTACTTAAGTATCCCATTTAGATGTCATCAATATGGACGTATAGTTGCAAATTATGGTCTAAAGCTCAGTAAGGAATTTTTGGTCAAAATAAGTGGTTTTACATCTAGAGAAGAGGCTAGTGAAATTAGATGTAAAATTATTTAAAGATTGAACATATATAGAAATAATTGGATATTTAGTTGAAAAGGGTTGAGGTAGTGGAAAAGCACACTAGATCAGGCTAAGGGATTCATGAGTGTATGTGAACCCAAGGGGTTCACTAAAACATTTGTTGAAAAAATTTCTAGGCATTTGGATAATTCTTTGTAGCTAGGTGCTCAGTTTGAATCCCCTTATGTAAGGCACACTAGTTTATGTCAGCAAGTTTACTAGTATCCAATCCATGAATGTGGGAGGGCATCCCTTGGGTTTCATGTTTTTCCTTGGAAAAGCACACACACACATACATAGATGGTGCATGAAGCATAAGATTTAGCCCATTTCTGTTAAGGATGAAATATCACGACATTATGGATTATTGAGAAGATCCACTAGTGAAAGTGTTGATCTTCCCTAACTAACCTACTTGCCAAAGGGTGTACTCAAAAGATATGTCAATAAGGTCATTGTTTGAAATAAAGGGAGTGGATTTTTTATAGACATAATGGCCTTTGATCAATGGTGTTAAGCATCTAATTGTGATGGGCTAGCAGGATAGGGAGGATGGATGTATTAAAAGTTCCTTTAGTACACCTTTATTGGGTTCAAGGTTCAAAACTGGCTTCTCACATTGTCTTCCACATGTAATCATTCTTCTACATGCAAACAATGGTGTAGGTTGATGATATAATTCAAAGCTTATGTAGATCGAGGAGGATCATGTGGTGAAGTATTTGCATACATTAGGAGTAGGTGAGTTATTAGGGTTTATGGAGGATACATAATTAATTTAAGAGGTGAAGCTAAGGATGATGAAGGTGCAAATGTAACAAATCACAGAAAAGTAGTGAGAAAGAGGGGAATAAAAAAAGAAGTGGTTGTGATATATTTTGAAGTGAAGTAATAGGTGTTCTTGTAAGAAGGATAGCCCAAGTCAATTGGTGTTGGGAGTTTGCGTGAAGTTGTCAGTTAAGTAGCACATGCTAGTTGCCCATTTTTAGGGCAAGAGTATGTGTGAAATAAGTTGGGGTGATCATAGTTTGAAATGAAGTAAGAGATGTGTTTATAAGAAGGGATTCTAGTTCGAATGGTGTTGGGAAATAACATTCAAGTGCACCACTACATTAGTTTAGAAAAATTTGTATTAGTTAGCCATTTTCAATGCAAGAAACTGTGTGATAAAACCCTTAAGAAATGGTTGAAACTAAGCTAGGAATCAACTCTAAGATATTGTCCTGAATTTCATGTATTAACTAGAGGGTGGGTGGATTTTGTTTTTCGATGTGTAATGGATGCATAAAAGATGTTAAGGTAATGTAAGTATGGGAGAGTACTCCTTCAATCCCCAAGAAATGGTGTTCTTCATTTGATAGAAATTTGGATAAGTCTATAAGGTGCTTGTTTGGGTTAAGTTATTGGGATTGCCACTGGACTTATAGTCACCAAATATCTTTAAGGAAATGAACAATGCAATAGGAAATTCTATGGGTGAAAACCTAAGTTTTATTGAGTCAACGATTGTGATTATTTGTAAAATTTTTGTGAGTTTAGATCTTCATGAAGGATTGGCAAAGAATATTTTTACTTGACAAGACATTTTTTCTCATACCTAGATTTTGGATTACTTGGGAATCCCTTTTAGATGTCATCAACGTGAACATCAAGTTGCAAAATGTGAACCAAATATCAATAAGGAAATTAGGTCAAAAAAGTAGGTTAACATATGGGCAGGGGACTGTCAATATTAGATGTAAAAATGATCTAAAGTTTGAATATATATATAGAAAAAATTGGATATTTAGTTGACAAGGGTTGAGGTAGTCTAAAAACACATTAATCAAAAGAGGATGGAGTTGTACAAAATCCCTTATGCATAATTGCTCGTTCATGTTAATAGAATGAAATAGAAGAATTTTAAGGTTGTGCCACTATAGATCTAAGGCTTTGATGACAAAGATAACTTTATTTTAGTTTCCTCCCTTATTATTCATGAAAACACAATCAATATTGTGTTAAGTATAAAGTTGAGTTTAGGACTCAACAAGAAGGACTCCCTTTCCATCCTTTTATTTTTGTCTTAGGGAAACAAGGTCATTGAGGTGGTTTCACCCTCCATTCAATTGATCAATGTAGGGGTGGTGAAGTTGATTGAAGTCCCTAATAAGCTTAGGGGTACTAGACCATTGGATTTACTTTGAACTTTGATTGAGGAAGGTAGCACAATTGGGTTTTCATCCAAATAAATTCTCATGCTAAGAATTTTGTAGGCTAGGAGTATGGACATGGGGGTTTAAGGTGGTTTGGGTATGAATTATTGTTCTAGAACCTCTAGGGTTATAAGGGATAAAAATTCATATATGTCAATAACTAAGTGAAATGATAAAAGGAAGTTTTATCTGGAAAATGATGTCCTATTGAAGGTGTCTTTAAAGAATCCCACACCCCTTGGAGATGTGCTCCATGATTGTTATATCTTTGACTATGGGAAGGATGAGTAGCCCTTTGAGAAAAAATTGCCATTTGAAACCTTATGGAATTACACAAATTGGGTGTTTTATACCTCCAAGAAATAATTTGTGGTGGTTAAAAATTCTCAACGATTGGGACTTTTATTATGTAGATGAAATGGATCATTCTAGTGTATTATTTTGGGATGGTGGAAAATGTCTTTTCCTTTTACTCAAGATCACATATAGTGTTATATGATCAAGAGCTTGGGCATTAGTTCCCTATGCTAATCCCCATGTGCCACTCATTGGTTGGGTATTCTATCAGGGTTAGATATTTACCATGAACCTATTTAGGTTCATGGAAATGTAAATTTTACATTGGGGAGGGATGAATTTTGGGGCTTGGCAACAAACATGGATGTATTAGCGTCAAACTTTGTGTAAATTCTCAAACATATTAGTTTATATGATATTGAGCCCATGAAGTTGAAACCTATGTGGAGAAATATGAGGATTGATGAAGGTAAAGTAGCTAAATGTAACACACCCCTCCCCACATTTACTTGCTTTTACAAGCAATCTCAGTAAATGCGAAGCATAGTGCTACTATGACATGACTTGACCTCCTAGTTCCATTTAAGGAAATGGGGACTATAACTGAGCCTTACTAATCTTCCTCAGGAACCACATACACTCAGAGGCTGAACAACCACCCCAAGTGACCAATCCTTGACTTGGAACCCTTTTTCTCTAACGTAGACCTATAAACGCACCCTTGACACTTCTTTCATGTGGTTGTGAGCCTCCAACTGCACTCACAAGCCTTGCTCCATGTGGTTATGACCTCAGATCCTCAGTTTTGTGCCTGCAGTCTCGAGATCTGAGCCACTTTTTTAGGCTAGTATCCAAACCACTGCCCAAAAATTCATGTAGCTTTCCAGGATCATACTTCTCATAACGATAATGATATTAATTAAAACTTGAAGTCAAAAGTTGACCTATACTGACTAGAACACAATAGAAATTTTATCAAACATATGGTAACCATGTGAGTTACAGGTCATGAATGCATATCTGAGCGTAAATCTTTGTATTTTAGTTGAAAAGCGCTGAGAAGGTCTAATTCCCTCTCAAGTAGTTGCAACCACACTAGTTAGTCCATGCATTAATCAAGCATTCATTAACTTATCAAAGCATAGCAAGAGGCACAACCAGCACACATCATAAACCATGCTTATAACCATAATATTAACCATGACAAAACAACCATTAAAGCAACATAATAATAGGTACAAATGCTGATAGAGCACTATAGGAAAATAACTCTTATTAACATATGCAAAAGCCAAGCAAGTTAGGGACTTCCATGTACCACCCAACCATAGAATGAGCTGAACCAAATCTTTCTTTCAACCAATCACCCATGTTCCATATTCCAAGCATGAATGTGGGATCCCATGGGATAAACCAGGACATAATCAACCAAGGGAATCTAGAAGTTAAACCACTTCCACTCTCAAACTACCGTGATCTCGCCAAAACTGGTCAAGAGATCACAAAACCAAAACAAGCTTGGGTACCTAAGAATTTCTTCACCATACCTTGAGGAATTTCTTGTCTCCACCTACTTGTCGAGGGATTCCCGGAGAAAACCATCTCCACCCCCAACCCTTGGGAATTTTCCTGAAACCACCTCACTCGGTTCCAAAACCTTCCAACAATCCAAAGATCAACTAAGAAATGAATCCCATCACACCATGACTATCCAGAAAGTGGAAAGGCAAGGCTGAAACCACTTTCAAACCGAAAAAACCCATGTCAATGACAAGAAATGAACCAAATACACAAATGCATGTAGCATGCATTCACACCTTATCTAGGAAATCACACATGCAACTTGTTGCCGTAGGTTTTAACCCCGTACAGAAATTACCTGCATACAAATTCTAAAAACATAAAATAAACAATGGTGAGAGCATAAAACATAAAACATATATATACAAATATTTCCCCTAGATCCCGAAACCGGGACTACCAGATTGATTTTTCGTTATATTCTTTTAAATATTACAATACATATCTATACATGCTGAAGCATCCATAAACCCAATCCATTAACCTTGGATTAGAACACAATCGTAGCTCCCTTGACCGAATCTAAAAATTACCATGGGAAAAAAACCATCACACCTAAAACCATGTGCAAAAACCATGTACAAAACCATAGGCTGGTTCGCCCACCTAATATAGGGTTCAAAAAAAAATTCCTCGGGCCACTGCCACAAACCTCGTAGAGGGCGACTACTACCCCCCTCAAACCCCCCAATAGGGGGGGCTGCCACCCCCCATGATCCCCTTGCTGCGCTTGGCACAACAAAGGGTGTACTGGCTGCCCCACCTCTAACCCCCCGACTTCACTACTGGGGCTAGTCGTGGAAAAAATATAGCACAAACCCAACAAGTATTTGCAAAAATCTTCCTTTCGAAATTGTTGATCCAACCTTCTCCTTGCTTTCCTTGCTTGTCCTTTGCTTGATTTCTTTCTTTATCCTCTTGGTGCTCTCTCTCTCTCTCTCAAACTAATTCCAAAACCAAACTAACAAAAGGTGTGAACTGGTTCTCTGAAGCATTTTTATTATTGATGTCTATTTTTTCTTCATTTTCCTTAATTTTTCTTCTAATTTCCTTAGCATGAAAATTTGTGTCCCTTCAACTTCCTTTTATCCTATTTTCCTTTATTTATCGTAAATAAATGCCAATTAATGCCTCTTTTCCTTTTCCAATTTCTATAGCCATTAGTAAACCACAAGTGATGCCCACTATAGTGCTTATCCAACATTTAGCCTGGAATATGTGTTCCATGACTTTGGTCTTATTTTTCCTTTATTAACTTTTATTACATGAACTTTTAATCCGGGGTTGTTGCACTAAGTGACTTGACAAGTTATGGGTAAATGAGTTTTTCATAGATGACTCTAAAATAATTAGACAATAGATTAGATTAAGTGGTGAATTTAATCACATGCCATTTTTTAGAAATTGCAAAGGTGGGGAGGAAACCTCATTCCCTTTTAAATTTATCCTTGTATGGCTAATGGAGGACTATGGTAATATGATTAAGGCAACTTGGGTTCCTTTTGACAAGACATCTAAAAAATCAGTTGTGATTTAATTTGAAAGGAATTTAAAGAGTATTAAATAGAAATCAATTGAATGGGAACAAAATAAATATTAAAAAATGAAAGTGAGTTATTTGTGTGTGGAATCTTAGTTGGAGGATTTCTAAAATAGTGAATAGGTTGGCTTTTGATACAATCACTACAAAAAATAAGGTTAAGACATTTGAATAGAGGAGGAGAATCATATCGGTAGATAACGAATGAGTGTGGAGGCTTGAGACCATGGCCTTGTGGCTAGCGAAGATGGTGAAAAACCAAATATTTTCATGAGCGTGCAAAACATTGGAAGAATGTTAATACATATGGAAAATGCAAAATAGTGATGTTCCTACAACCTCTAGGTTTGAAGACATTGATTGTTTGGGTGTGGAGAATTTTTAGAGTATTTACAAAGAGGAACATTAGGTGTCCATTGTCGAGGTGGTTAAAAGGAAAAACTCTTTTCCAAGCTTTGTAAATGATGAATAAAATAAAGGACGTTGGAAAAGACCTCCAAGTTAATTGATATTGCATAAATTTTAAAAGGGCAAGAATCCTAGTCTAGTTGATTGGCCCATTTAATTATACTTAGGATTTTATGAGTTAATAGAAGAGGATTTATTGAGAGCTATTATTTCATATCTTCAGGACTAGCATCCTTTAATGCTACTTGAATTTCTTTTATCCCAAAATATGAGAATCCTATATCATTTCGTGAATACAAGCTCATATTGATATGACAAAGGATATTGCTTTGAGGGTTAAGAGATCGTTATCAAAATCTATTTTAGTTAAACAATTTGGGTTTTTATAGGGAAAGTAGACTCACGAGGCTACATGTGCAGGTAAAGAGGGGCTTCATACAATCAAGCCAAAGAAAAATTCTTCGGTGGTTATCAAGTTTGATTTGTATAATGCATATGACAAGGCAAGTTGGGTGAATTTGAGGTTGATGTTAGTCCATTTAGTTTTTTGCTTACAATTTGTTAATTTTCTAGTGAATTATGTTTCCTTTTCAAATCTAATAAATGGATCCACCTCATTTTTTAGACCTAGCAATGGATTTAGGTAAGGATGCCATCTTTCTTCTTTGTTGCTTCTAACATTTGCCAAGGGTTTGGGTAACATTCTCATTGAAGTTCAAAAATTCAAACTCTTTTAATGACATCAAAATTAGGAATGGTTTAATTTCCCCACCTCCTATTTGTAGATGATATATTTCCTTTTTGCGATTGATCATGAAGAGATACCATCGAGCTTAAAGAAATTTAGATCTCTATTGTTCAACTATAGGTATGTTGGTAAATTTTCGTAAGTCTTCAATATCCTTTACTAGAGTAGATGTAGAGGAGGTCATTTTTTTCTCTATGATTTGCTTATCACTAGATATATACATAAGATAGGCTAAAGTATCAAGGGTTCTATCTTAAATCTTATGCTTATTGTAAGAGAGGCTAGAACTTGTTTATAGCTAAGGTGGAAAAAAAGTCATTTATACAGTGTAATTATCATTATCTCATGGGAATAGGCTCACTCTAGTAAAATTTATATTATATGCAATCCATGTATATTGGATGTCATTAGTTTTTATACTTAATAAAATATTGGAAAAGTTCCAAAAAACATGTTTTAGGTTCTTTTGGTACATAAAAGAGCAAAATTGGTTGCTTAAATAAAATGGAAGTGTACTTCTTTTTCAAAATATACAAGTAAGTGGGATATGAAGAATATTTATTTCTAAAGAAATTTTTTGGTAACAAAATATGTGTGGAGGTTGATGAGAGGTAAGAGTTTTTGGCGTCTAGTTATGATACAAAATTATATTGCACTTGAGTTTCTGGAAGACTGGATTAGAAACCCAAAGAAAATATTGAAAAATGTATTTGTAACATGGAAGACAATGGTGTTATCCTTTACACTAGTGGCACAATGTATTGTATGGAGGATTGGGAATTGGGAGAGAGCGAGGATAGACATAAACCCTTGGGTTGGCAATAGGAAAGGGTACAAAATATCCACTAGGGTGATTGAAGTTCTTTATAGGAATTGATTTTTCTTTATTGATCAAGTTGCATATCAAAATTTAACTTTTATGTGGAGTCAAGATTGGAAACTAGGTATGTTGATTGGTATGGAGGGTAGAGATGTTATTTACTGGGAGAGATATACTTCATTTTTAAGGGCAAGCACCAAGTGATAATTAAGGAAGTTGAAGATAAGCTCATGTGGGGAAAGTTCCCACCTTGGGAATATATACTACCAAGTCATAATATAAGACATTAAGTCAATTGAAAGGAGTAGGGGAAGTAATATAATGGTGGAAAGCATATGGAAGTTTGCATACCCCTTAAAATCTTGTATTTTTAGGTGGTATCTAAAAAATAAATCTCATACTTGAGATATATTACAAAAGAGGGGAAATAAGGATTTGGTTGGTGTATTTTGTGTAGGGCAAATGATGAAAACATTAAACATCTCTGAATGTTTTGATGTTGTATTACTTAGGTTTGGAAAGACTTGGAGGCACTTACTAGTTTAAGGGATATATGGGTGGGGGGATTATAATAACAAATATTTTGAGTAGGAGGTGCAATAACCCTATTAACAAGAAATATAAATCACTCTCGCTTATCATTTCATGGAGAATATGTTGGCATTATGGCACAAGTGTTGTCCTTGATGGCAACTCACTCTGGTGACAGAACATAGTTCAGGCTCTCAGAATGAAGGAAAAGATATATACGCAGGTTCAACTTGACAAAGTCGCGTATATACACGGGTTAGACGTTCAAAAGGTGCGTATGCGTATAGACACACTTTCATGCAAGAAAAAGCGTGTACATGTGGGAGAACTTATTTTTGGTTTGTTGTATTTAGTCCATGGTATTTGAACTATGGTTTTGGGCCATGGTATCTCGTCAGAAGTGTTGATCCCAAGTATTGGATCCATGGTATTGATTGGTTATGGTTTTGGACCGTGGTATTGTGAAAGGCCTAAGACTATAAAAGAGGAAGGAGATCATTTGGCAAAGGATAAGCGGAATGATTGAATATCTGAAAAAGCGCTAGATTTGGAATACTAGTGATTGGGTTATGGTACAGATCTAGATCTGAATGAAGAAGGAACCTGAGTGCAAGGAGAAAGATATTTTCTATTGATGGGTCAAAATCTTAAGGCTTGAATAATAGTATCTTTGTATGATTTTGATCTGTTATATGTGACACATGCTTGATCTATAAATCTGGTAATCTGGATCAACTAGTGTTTGAATGAGTGAATTATCCTTTATAGATCTGTACGCAGGTTCAGTGAAGCGAAGGCGCGTATACATGCTGGTTATGTGAATAAAAACAACGTATATGCAGGTTGGTCCAAACACAGAAGCGTATGCACGCAGGTTTTTGGTTGTTGAAATAGCGTACGTCTATTGAATTATGTTTTAGCTACTTCTGTTTATTGCTGCAGTGATCTGGGTTCAGAATTGGTGTGTGGATACTGTTACAGTGTTCTGGATACAACTGCCAGAGAAGTGTCTATTTGATTCAGTTTTAAGTGGTAAAAAGGAGATTGTTGATGATTGATTGTTGTTCATG
>APFE031131188.1:15524-40493 GCA_000404065.3 Pinus taeda
ACTCCTTAGTTGTAATTAATCAAGTTGCTAGTGGTTGTCATTGATTACAAGTTTAGTCATTGATGTCAACAAGTGATGTCAAGTATAGGGGAGCTTGTTGAGATTCATTGTGTAAATTTTTTTCTTGTGGGTTATGTATTCAAAAGTACATTTCAAGTCCTGAGTTAGATAGTCCTCTCCATGACTTTTCCAACTATGTATGAAACTTGAGCTAAATCCCAAGCAATGAAGAGAAACCCGAGTTTAATGTTTTGGCAGATCAAGCAAGGTTCCCAAAGGCTAATGGTTCCAACAAGCCTATCGCGAGACCCACATGTAATAGTAAAGTCTTTGAGAAAATCAATGATGGGCGACAACCAGGGGAGTGGTAGGTCATTTGGCCTAGCCCCTAAGAACAAGGAATTAAGATAAAATTCTTAGGCTCTTGTCAGATCACTTGATCCTATCAATGCACAATTAATTAGTGGTAGGCGGTAGGGTGGCAAGCCCTCGGTCTTAGTCCCTGATCACAAGGTGCTCAACCTTTGGCACCAAGGTTATTATCGAACCATCTGGACGAGTGAAGTGCATGCAATGAACACAATGACGAGGCAACAAACAAAAAACCTTGGCACAAATTTCTAGGTTCCATGTGGCTAGATAGGTGGTAAGTAAATGATGTGGCCCAGTGAGGAAATGATAAGTGGAAATAACATGTATATAGTGCTATGTGGCACTTTGTGGTCATGTCACATGGAAAGCATATTTGGCCCATTTTATGTGGTCAAGTGGCACTTTTTTTAGTCACACATGGTGGTGTTGTGGCATGGCACGTGGCAAGTTTTTTTTCTTAACTCTTGAAGTTTCAATGTGGCAACCCTATATGTCTTGGGATAAGTTCCAAGGAATGGTTTTGTGAAATATTTCAATGTTAAATATAATTTTTGTGAGTCTATGAAGTTGGGGCCATCAAAAACTCTCCACTGCCTAATGGTAAGGGAACAAGTATTGGACACATGCTTTCCTGTCAAAGGAAACATTGTCAAATGATGGTCCATTTTCTCAATCACTGTCAAGCTAGTAAAGTGTTATGCACATTAACAAGTAACAAGTACCGAGAAATAGAGAATGGTCACATCCCTTGTTTGTAGGCGTTAAACAGGTAAGCGCCAAGGGGCCTATTGGCCATCAACAGTTGGAGCATACAAAATGTAAACAAAGGCTGATGAGTGGCAAAGTGGCAAGCTGAAAAAGAAGTGTGCCTCAATAATGACTCCTGGTCCTGAGGAATAAAGCATGGATTTTTTGGTGTTGAACTGTATAATCTAGGTCATAAAGAATCTAAGTGTAACATAATTTTTCATAGTTAAATGGGTCTAGATCTAGATTTTCTGGAATATAATCACATCATATGGTTTTGTGTAGTTTAATTTAACCCACAAAGAATGAAGGAACCAAGTCACATCTAGGTTATCCAAACCAGATACCCAAAAAAGAAAAAAAAATATACAAGTTAAGCGTTAACCTTACTATATTTGATCAACAAGGTAGAGTCTAAATAAGCCATAAAGATTGGTAGTTAAGTGGGTAAGAAATATTTGATCATATATGAATTATATGAAAGGATTGTCTGCCGTTTTTTGTGGTGCAAAGGAGTAAAGTAAAGGAGTGAAATGAAGTTTGTTGAAGACATGTAATTGCAAAATATTGTCAAAAAGAAATTTGTGAAGCTGAGCAAAGGACTTGGAACACGAATACAATCACAAAACATGGCAGTTGTACAAAACAAAGTTGTATATAAAGCTCATGTGGATATGAATTTGAAAATTTTCATGAAAGAAGGATCTACTAGCTAAAACAGGTTGGAGCCCGTAAAACATCAAGGAGGTGGCACTTTCTTCAGGTTGGAGCCTCTAAAACATTAGGGAGTTGGTGCTTCCTTCATGTTGGAGCCTATTAAACATTAAGGAGTTGGTGCTTCCTTCAGTTTGCTGTCTATAAAATAATAGCGAGTTGGATCTTCCTTCTAGTTGGTGCTTCCTTTAGGTTGGAGCCTGTAAAGATCAAGGAGTTGTTGGTTCATTCAAAGTTGGTGCTTATAAATTTAGGGGATGGGTGTATCCTTCTAATTATAGACATAAAAGTTGATGTAATAGTAGGTTGTAGCCTACAACAATATTTAAACACAAGTTTTGTGGTTTTCTCCGTTTATGGGTTTCCACATAAATATTTGTGTCTCATATGTGTATGTTGTTTATGGTGTTGTTGTGTGATTCATGTGTTTTTTATATGATTAATCATTGAATGATTTAATATTGTTAATAATTGAAAAAAATGGAAAGAATATAGATTCACCCCACAATATTATCTTGGTTTCTAACAATTGGTTTTAGAGCAGGTTCCTTTAGGAATAGTCTAACAACGAGGAGGTAGATCTGAGATAATGGGTAACCAAGATGGATATTCCACCAACAAATCTCCTATGTTCACTGGAATAATTTATGCATTCTGAAAGGTATGAATGAGGACATATATAATGTCTCTTGGTTCATATATCTGGAACATAGTACAAAATGTCTATAAAAATACAAATTTATTGATTAGTAAGCATGAGAAGCTTGAATTCACGAACAATGTTAAAGTAATGAATGCAATTCTGAGTGGTTTTCCTGTATCCGAGTTGGTTAAAATCATGCACTGCACAAGAATCAAAGATATATGGGATATGTTAACAAGTTTTTATGAAGGTGATAACAAAGTAAAGAAAGCCAAACTCCAAGGCTTCAGAATGCAATTTGAAGCATTAAAAATGAAAGAGGACGAGGATATAGACAAATTGTTTCTTCGAGTGGAAGAGATAATAAACACCATGAGAGGACTTGAATAAAATCATGGAAGATTCCTTTATAGTTCAAAAGGTGTTGAGATCTCTTCCAATCATATTTGATGCAAAAGTATCAACCATTGAGGAGTTGCGCGATTTCAACACATTGACACTAGATTGACTGCATGGAATATTGATAGCCGATGAAATGCAAAATTCAAAAGGAAAATCTACATCAAGGGAGGTTGTTGTCAAAGCTGACAAAAAGAAAAAAAAATCTAGAAGACTGGAGCTATGAATCTAATGAAGATGACGCAAAGTTCGTCAGAAGATTAAAAAGAGGATATGCGAGGTACAAAACCTATGAGTAGCCCTTTTAAATACTTTAAATGTAGAAAAGTAGGTCAATCTGCATCTAAATGTTCATATAAGGAAGAAATGAATGACTATGACCATAAAGAAAGGAATAAATATGGGAAAAGAAAGAAGGAAAATAAGTTCAAGAAGAGGAGCTTATACACAAAAGAATATAACAATTCCTCAGAAGATGGAGATAAACAACCCTCTGATGAAGAAAGAACAAAAGAAAAAATGAAGGACTTTATGCACATGGCCTTAGAAACTATAGATAAAGGTCAAAATGAGGATGAAGAAGAAGAAGAAGAAGTTGAAGTAGATCTGGAAGGTGAATTGATTAGTGCCTTATAAGAAATTCAAAGGCTTAGGAAAAAGAACAAAAATCTAAAGGAGATGTTGAAATTTTTTGAAAAGGATAAATTTGAGGATTGATCACTTCTTCCTATGAAATTTAGGTTGGAAGAAGCAAAGAGCATTCAAGACACCTTGTCATAATAGCCAAATAAGAAAGGAAAGGAATGTGAAAAAATATATAAGAAGAAATAATCCTCCTTAAAAAAGAATTAAAAGACCAAGACTCTTGTAGGATAGACATTGCCACTTAAGATGAGGGATATATCATTCTGTTGACAAAGATCTGCTATGTACTAGTTATCTTTTGCTGAGACTAATGAAGCGACCTCCCCACTATTGACCAAGGGCCCGAAGATGTAGTCCACACTCGATGAACTCCGTTAATATCATGTCTTGTGTTATGATCGCTCCATGGTTATTTTCTTCTTGTTTTTGTTGATGGATTGGTGAAGTATTCTCTAGAGAATGTATTGTTCATGTTTCACATGCAAACGAATATAAGTGTCAATAAAAGGTCCTACAAAATGAAGATTTTTGTTTAAGAAAGTATTCATAAAAAAATTCAGATCAATGCTAAATTGTATATTCTGGGTTGTAAACAATCCACGTGTAACATAATTTTCCATGCTCAGACGGATCTAAATATGGATTTTCTGGAATATGGCCACATCATATGGTTTCATGCAGTTCAATTTAAGCCCCAAAGAGCCAAGGAACCAAGTCGCATCTCGGTCATCAAAATTGGGTATCTAGCAAATATATATATATATATATATATTATATAATATTAATTTTTTTAATTTATTTATTTTTTTTTATTTTTTTATTTATTTTCTATATATTTATTATTATTATTTTTTACAGGTTGAGCGTTGGCCCTGCTATATTTGATTGATAAGATACAATATAAATAAGCCATAGAGATTGACAGTTAAGTGGGTAAATAATATATGATCATTTGTGAAGTCTGTCAAAAGGATTGTCTGTATTATTCTGTGGCATGAAGGAATGAAGTAAAGGAGTGAAATGAAGTTTGTTGAAGACGTGTAATTGCAAACAATTGTTAGAGATTGTCTGCGAATCCAAGCAGAGGACTTGGAATAGGAATTGAATCACATAACAAAGTAGCTATACAAAATAAAACTATTACAAAACTCATGTGGATCTAAGTTTGAAAATTTTATGAAAGAAGGATTTGTTGGGTAAAATGAGTTTTGCGCTTATAAAATATTAGGTAGTTAGTGCTTCCTTCAAGTTGGAGCCTATAAAACATTATTGGGTTGGTGCTTCCTTCAGGTTGGATGCTGTCAAAAATCAAGGAGTTGATGCTTCCTTTACGTTGGTGCTTTGTTGTCGTTGCGACAAAGCCCTCCAAAATTTTTGTCTATGTCAATTTTGGAGCTTATGTTAATTGTCGTTTCAAGACCCCTTGAGCCGTCATGTTGTTTGATTTGTTATTTGTGTTTCCTCCTAGTGTTGAATCCTCATAAGTCAATGTTTCCTAAGCGTCATCACTTAAGCATTAGAAGCACTTGAGTTAGTTAGTTCTTGGTTAGGTGAAATCATGATCTTTTTTTACTTAGAAACTTGCCTTATCGCCATTCACATGCTAAAAAAAACACTGAGAAGCACGTAAAAGAAAACAAAAGAAATAAAAACATTCACAAAATCAAAAGCGCACTCAAAGTTGACGAAGACATGCACTCAACTTGAGTGCACTCCTTCTCACCCCTTCATGCTAAACAAATACACCCTTTGTGAGTGCACTTCTTCGTGTCGAAGACATGCAGCCTTCCTGAATGCATGCATGAACCAACCTTGTTGCATGTGGGTGCACTCCAAGAAAATAGGAGCCCACTTAACTTCTTTAATTAACCCTATCATGTGATGACAAGTGGCGTTCATGCATGAATCAATTTTGCATGTTAATTTCTTTAAATAAACTCAGTTAATCATTCTTCTTGCATAATCATTCCATCTGAGTTGGGTGCACAATTGGGAATCAAGAATCTCTTCATCAATTAGTGCAAAAAGTAAGTTTTGCATGTCAAATCTCTTCATTGTTTTTCATGATTTCACTATCAAATCTTGCTTAATTTGTTGTTACATGCAAAAACTCTTCACATTATTCAAACCTTTTAGATTCCACCTTGAATGCAACAACAACTATAAAACCTTGTAGATATTTATTCTTCTCATCCTAGCATCAAATCTTGTTGTTCAAACTTGTTTCTGAGCTTCCAATAGGTAGAGCACACTTCTTGAGCTCGAAGCCTGCTTAACCTCGAAACTACACCCTGTTTGATAAAGTTTTTCTCTAGAGCGCACTTCTTCACCGGGAACCACTGCGTCCTCTCTTGAGCCCATCATGAAGGCACAAATCATCTTCCTTTAGCCCTTCGACATGCAATAGTGCGCCCACCTTTTACTTGAGTGCATGGGCACATTGTGAAGGCCTGAAGACTTGTAAACCCATTCCTTCATCCCTTTAGAGTACGACAACACTTCCTCCTTGTCTCATTGAGCACATGAGCACATAGGGAAGACCCGAAGGCCCATAATTCCATCCCTTTGACCCTTTAGGGTGCACTAGTCCACCCTAGATGAATGTTTCCTCTTGCTTGAGTGCATAAGCGCACAAAATATCTATGAATGACCCTGCATGCCCCTTCACGCTTTGAAAGTTCACCCTCATAGTTTGCATTCTCATTTTCTAATGCATGCAAGTTGTTTTATGACATCGATCACAATTTTTCATGTTCAATCATCTGTGATGGCTCTTTGTACATGATTTACAAGTATCGCTGAATAGTTAGGTTGTTTTAATCCAATATTGTCACTATGAGTGTGTTTCCTTAAACAGGTGTTTGTGCTACAAGTGTTACCACATTATCGTCATCTGTTGGAGACATGCTGCCTTGAAAAGTGACCTCCAAAGAACCTTCAGAAGCAAGCGTTGATGGACCTGTAGAAGTTATAAAGCCAAATATCCCCATATATGCATATACACAGTGCTTTATTAATAAGGATACAGAGGTCACATGGAGCAATATTTACAACACATTCATGCAGGAAAGGTTTGCTAAGGATTTGGAATATTTGCATACATACATCAACATCAAGAAGTCCAAGATGCACATGATTGCATGCGGATTCCCGGCCATGCCATGTACAGAGGTGATTGAATGGATCTCATCGTGTGCTACACAATGAGAGTGGCAATCAAGTCACTACTTATTTTGGTAAAGACAAATTCTACACAAGATGGGAAACCCTCGACACTAGTGACATTATCAAATCATGGTGTCGAGATCCTGCCAAGTTTAGTTATCGCCCATCTGCAGTGTATCAGAGAAAGATCCTTAGAGATGTATATCAATACTTGATAGCCATGTGTTGTCAGTTATATGGGCTTAATAACGCTAAGGTATTCCAAGAGAATTGGATATACACAATCAATATAGTAGTGACCCGTGGAGGACCTTTCAATTGGGATGATATCTTGTCGTTTGAGTTGCAACATCAGATGGGGTAGACAAAAGAATCTTTACAGGTGAACTAGACACCAAAATTCTACATGTATGCATTTCTCTTAGATGGAATCTGCAGACAGTATGCGCTCCCAAGAATGAACTAGAATTGGACCCCTGAGGATAATTTCTCAATTTACTTCCATTGCAGAGTGTTATCAAAAGCAAGCTTCATAGACATATATGAAAAATTAGGTGAACACTTATTTGTAGTTATATTTAACATGATATTTTAGATCGATCCTCTTTGCATGACTGATCAAGTAAAGGAGTCACTTTGAGATATTGCAGACTAGTTTGCAGCTCCCGAGGTGTTGATGGTGCTGGACCCGCCATCATGTCAGGGGATCTCCCCTGTAAGAAGTCCCAACTTGACCTCAGACTGTTTGGTGTAGGAGTCCCAACAATGGGTTGTACGGTATCGCCTTGACAGTGGTTGCACGCAGAGGCAAGTAAGAAGTCCCTGTTGGTAGCAAGGGTTTGACATGTGCAACAAGCCAAGGAAGGTGCATGAATGATTCTAACAAACAGAATGTGAGGCGAGTGCGCCTCTTGGAAACTTGTGGAAGCACGCGGATTGGAAGGGAACACACGAGTGAAGATGCATCACAAATTGGAAATAAAGTAAGGTAACAATCCAAAGTGATGGTTAAACCAACAACGCATCTCAGTAAGATTCATACATACTTATATAGAAAGAGTCCATACATGCATGCGTAAGCAAACAAATACATATATCATTACAGTAACCAAGATAGTTGAAATACAATAACAACATATGCATGAAACGTGCTGGCTCTGTTATATTAAGAAGTGAAAGTTCCAATCATATAGTACAACCATGACCAACCACTAGTCCTGATAGTGGAACATTACAGTCACTACCGCATGCTCCTCCAAAGAAATATACTAGCTCTGCACAATGGAGAAGCCAAGGATCGTTACAATACTCTCCCCGATTTCTCTAAGATAATAATATCAGAATCTTGGTTGAACAAAAGCCTCTACAATGAGTTATGAGGTACTATATATAGCAAAGGGTGGGGTGACCCTTGACATTCCCCTTTGTGACTGTTCGCCTAACCTCATGACTCTTCAACTACTCTATGACTGTTACATTCAACTATTGACACTTGAACTTCCACTTGAAAAGATGTTACATACAATCTACACATGTACCCATGTGAGACAAAATAGGCTTGAGAAAGCCATGCAAGACATCACTAAGACTCAGACAATTGTCGTGAGAAAAACTCTTTAACATCCTTGCAATGATTGACGGTGGCGAACTGATGCCAAACTTGGTCGTCCGTGATGGTGTTTGTGCGCTCAATGGTGACATCCTTCTGAAAACAAACTCTTGCCTCCATTGCATCCGGGTACACTATTATGGCTCCTCTATCCAACTCGTCTGATAATATGCACATCACTCTCTTAAGTGCAGCTGGACCAGCAACATACGGATGCATTGTGTCCGTCTGATCTTTGAGTGTGTGCTAGTGACCATGCGCATCAACTTGTCAAAATACATGTTCAACTCCAGTCAGACTTGCTTCTTGTCTTCACCTCGGTGAGTGTGCCAAATGGGTGGGATCGCATGCGTGTGCACAATGAAATCCATGCTCCTGAATACCATTGCATGCGATCAACAACACTGCTCACCCTGTCTACTCCATGCCAGCTGCTGAATGGATCTATAACTTGTATGGGCACAGTTTCATTAGTGTATGCATGTTGCACCTCGTGATGTACCTATTTCTGCTGCAACTCCTTCTCTCATATGTGCAACTCCTATTCTTCCTTCTCATGATCCTCTTGTCGCGTCGTTGCCTCATAACCTCAGTCTCCAAAGTTGCTTTCATCACAAGTGGATCTACTTGAGCTTGCAACTTTGTTCCGCCTTTGCGCTGTCAACAACCTTCCTCTTGCATTTGTTGCATGCAAGTGTGCTACCTTCTGTTGTTGCTGATGGTGCTGCTCGTTGTGACACCGCTGTTATTTCATCTTGATATTCTTGTCCATGAACAACTTGATGTCTTCATAGATAGGCAATTTCATAGACACTTGATCGATTGCATCCCTAGTTGTACTTAGAAACAAGAAAGCGTGCATGTGTGTGAAGCAAGTCGCGAGAACGACGACCGTTGGTGCAAAAACAATGTCATGCATGCGAAAACAATGAGATGCGAACGAAAACTAAAACAATGCTTCTATAAGCTAACATACATTGAAATGACAAAAAGCACTCATTGAAATGAAGCAAACAACACTCACACAAAGCGAAACAAAAAAAGCGACAAAAATGTAGCAAAAGACATGAAAAGTAGACTTACCCTGAAACAACTAAGCTGAAAGTGCCGAAGACTCCTAGATATAATGTGGGATGTCAGAGTTGCAAGATCGATGTGAGGAATGAGCTATGTAGCATCTGGTTCATAAGTTTTGATAAAATCGAGGTTATGACGCGCAAGCCACAAATCTAGGAAAAAGCGACACTTGGCGAGAGGCTTCTAAAATGAGATTTGCATGTAACCTCCAGATGCTAAGAATAGATCCCTAGATCTAGGGATGCCTTTTTCATGAAGCCTTTTGCTATTTCGGGAAGAGCAACCCATGCATGAAAATTGGTTTTTCTTGGTCCCGTAGGGAAACGGTCAACCTGAAGGCACATGCGATAGCCTGCTTGACTGAGAGAGGGATTTGCAGAGTTTTTGAGCTGAGCTGGGTTGGTTGTGCTTAAGGGATTGTGCAATCTTTGGGAGGAGAAAGTGACTGCTGCCCAGAATTACGTAATTTCTGGAAGGAGTTGGCTCACTACCCTAGAGGGATTGTGCAATTTCTGGGAGGAGCAGGTGACTGCTGCTCAGAATTTCGCAATTTTTGGGCCGAGCTGCAGTGCTGGGCCAGATTGCGCAGTTTTTGCAAGGAAGCCTGTCTGACTGTTTTGCACAATTTTGGAGCCCAACAGGTTGCTTGGCTGATTTGTGCAATTTTTGGAGGGAAGGCTGGGTCCCTCTAGAATTGCACAATTTTCTGGGGCACTGTCTCAGCCAACAACTAGCCCAAATCTAGAATGGTAGCGTGTGAGGGGAGAGAAGCAAACTAACATGCATAGGCTGGCAAGCTGCTGAAAAACCAATGAAGCTTATGTACTTGACAGTGCAAGACATGCTGCTAAGGATGGTTGGTAGGGAGGCTCCAAAATGAAGCTAAGGAAAAATTTTGGAGGGTGGTTGTAGCCGCTACAACACTTGGCGACACACTGGTAGAACTCTAGCTCCTTAAATGGACCTTGTTCTTGAAAAGCAAGTCTAACACCTTCGAAAGTATTGTTCAACTCTCTATTCATCTTGGTTTCCACACTTGCTTGATTGTAAGATGTAGCATCTGCCAAGCTCTTGGTCAGTCGACACACATTCCAATCCAAGCCAACATAGTTGTCTCAATTGGGATGAGGGGTATATTGGTGCACAAGCAGTATAGTCGTTAGAGTTTTAGTTTTATCTCTGGTGTTGCTCTGTTGCCAACAAGGCTGGACAGTACCCCGATGGAGTCACGCAGGAACACAAGCATCACTCCGCTGCTAGTGAGCTTGGTCAGTACCCCGACAGAGTTACTTGCATCACCTTTCTGTGTAGGAAGCCTTTCTCTTCTTTCACCTTCTTCATTTTTCATTTTTTCTCGAAATTTTTCACATTTTCATTTTTCATTTTCGTAATTGTGCATAACACTTATTCATTTCAAAGGCGAAAGAAGGATCTCGACTTATTGAGAGCAGAAGAGGTCATTCCTTCAGAGAAGTAGTTTATATATATCTCTGCCGTGCTTGTTAAGGTGTTCCCCCTCACCTTACTCTACTTGACTGAGTTGTCAAGGATTAATCCTTAGAGTAGGTGACACTAGTTAGTACGCAAGTGTTGTGTTTTCACCAAGGTTCACTTCGATAGTACTTATTTTCTATTGATGCATCATGGACTAAAAACAACAAGTTCTTCATATAGAGGCAAGATGACAAACAACCAAGTATTGATAACTACACAAGTCCACTTGTACTTTACCCAGCTTGTTCCAATAGTCACACACAGTCTCATGGGAAACTATCCTATGAATGCAAACAAGCCAGAAAACAAAGCAAAAAGCAAAAGTAAATGTGTAAGCAAAGCGAGTAAACAAACAAAAAAGCAAGAAAGAAAACACACAAGGTAGGAAATCAAACATGCATGCAAGCAAACAAACCAAAAGCAAACACTACTCGTACTCCTAGGCTAACGGTGCATGGGTATGCTTATGTAAAGTGATACTTCCAATGCAACCACCGTGCATTGGTCGACTCATGTTGGTGAAGGCATGGTTCGTGAACAACACAAAAATGCGAACCAGCGAACATGAAAGTTATAAAAATGAAGACAAACACACTCCGAGCTTAAGTACATCCACAAAAAAGAAGTGAATGAAAGTGCATGACATGTACTCTGTGGACTTACCATGGTGTTGTGCTATATTGCGCGTAGATGTTAAGCATAAACATTCTTTTGACTGTGACATCCAAGAAAATGTGAGAAAGGTACACCACTTATGCTGTGCAAGTGTGCTTACTGTGTAAGATTCCTCCAATGCATGAGTGATGGGATCGTGTAGTTCAAGTAAAGGAAGCAAAATCTATGTGTGAGATTGATATTCAATGCATAAAGATGAGTGATGAGGAGCCTCAGGTGTTTGAACAATTTCCTGATCGGAAGTGAAACCAACCTTAGGATAGCAAGGACTTGACATAACCATCAGCTTAGGCTGAAGTGCCTCGACAGTTTGTGGGGTTTTGACTTCATCAATAGATAGATCATCGTAGACTAGTGTCTTAGACAGTTTAACAACAATTGAATCAATATCGTGATCAGATGAAGAAGTAGAGAGATCACGACAATCAAGATCAGAAAATTTAGGATGTTTGTCGGCATCCTCATGATTAGATGAATCAGACAGAGGGGTAGATGAGAAGCAAGGATGTTCACCTTCTGCATTTCTAGAAAAAGCATACGAAAAATCAAGTGGATTTTCAATGAATGATTGGTCCTTTTTGTTGTCGGATGATGGGCTGACATCCGGTTTGTTCTGCAAATGTTCAACAATGAGTGCATCCGTAGACGGAGATACACATGCGAAATCAAGTATGGAAGAATCATCAAAGATGTCAGGGAAGAATGAAGGAGGATTAGATGGAAGGGAGTCATCCTTCGCCGAGGTTTGATGCTCAATCTCACAGTCCACACTCTTCATGAATGACAATCAGGTTGGTTGTGCAACACCAACTCCATCGATATCTTGATCCTCATTCATAATAAGAGTAGAGTCCGAAATGGAAGAACGCAAGGCAATGTTATCTAGAGGATCATTAGAATACTAAGACGGAGGTTGAGGTACAAAATGCATGTGATAACCCATGGGATTCACAACCCAATCTGCGCGAAAATTGAAAGAAGTGATGTTGGGAGGATGTGATGGCTGAACGGATATGTGTGCATATTCTCCCACATCACCATGCAGTGGTGGACTTATTTGATGAGGTTACGACAAACAATCACTTGTGACAACGACCATGTCCGTCTATGATTATGCAACACCATCACCGAAGTATGCTGAGTGGGGTTTGAGCTTGAACTTCTTCTTGGGATTGACAAATTTGATAAGGAAATATTCAAATCTATCCATGAGATACTAAAATTTCATTTGACTTTTCGGGGCTTCAAAAATGAATAGACGAAAACACTCCGAAAACTCCATAGGTGATTCGTGCAGGGCCTTTTGTTGTTTTAACAATTTTTTATCAAGTACTTCAGGATCAAAATGGTGGAAAACAGATTCAATTAGATCATTGAACTGCTTGAATGAGTGCACAGAGTTAAGAGGTAATGTGCCACACCATTGTAATGGGTGGTCGCAAAGTGTGTGTGCGAGCAACGAACATACCTATGTTTCATTAAAATCTTCCATGCCCTTCATGAGTGCATGGAAGTTATCTAAGTGCTCAAGCCAGGCCACTTTGCCTTCACCATCACATGTGATTTATGACAAGTGATCCCAAAACTCCCTCTCGATGTGAAAGATATGTCCGTTAGACAGACATTTCAGAGGGGGAACTATAACAAACTCCATGATAGATGTGTGAAGAATCAAAACAGATGATGAGGACTCAACTTGTCATCTCGCCCTCCTTCTAGCGCCAAAATATTGATGGTGCTGGACCTGCCAACATGTCAGGGGATCTCCCTGGTAAGAAGTCCAAACTAGACCTCAGACCATTTGGTGTAGGAGTCCTACAAGTGGGTTGTACGATATTGCCTTGACCACGATTGTGCGCAGAGACAAGTAGGATATCCCTGTTGGTAGCAAGGGTCTGACATACGTAGCAAGCCAAGGAAGGTGCATGAATAGTTCTAACACACGAAAAGTGAGGTGAGTGCGCCCCTTGGAAACCTGTGGAAGCACACAACTTGGAAGGGAACACACAAGCGAAGATGCATCACAAACTAGAAAGCAAGTAAGCTAACAATCCAAAGTGATGGTTAAACCAACAACAAATCTCAGTAAGATTCATACATATACAGAAAGAGTCCATACATGCATGCGTAAGAAAAAAAATACATATATCATTAGAGTAACCAAGATAACTGAGATACAATAACAACATATGCATGAAACGTGCTGGCTCTATTATATTAAGAAGTGAAAGTTCCAATCATACAGTACAACCATGACCAACCACTAGTCCTGATAGCGGAACGTTACAGTCACTACCGCCTACTCCTCCAAAGAGATATACTAGCTCTGCACAGTGGAGAAGCCAAGGCTCGTTACAATACTCTCTAAGCTTTCTCTAAGATACTCCTATCATAAGCTTAGCTAACCAAAATCCTCTACAATGAGTTATGAGGTACTATATATAGAAAAGTGTGGGGTGACCCTTGACATTCCCTTTTGTGACTGTTCGCCTACCCTCATGACTCTTCAACTATTCTATGAATGTTACATTCAACTATCGACACTTGAACTTACACTTGACAAGATGTTACATACAATCTACACATGTACCCATGTGAGACAAAATAGGCTTGAGCAAGCCATGCAAGACATCACTAAGACTCAGAAAGTTGTGGCGAGACCAACTCTTTGACATCTTTGCGATGATCGACGGTGGTGAACTGATGCCGAGCTTGGTCGTTCGTGATGGTGTCCGTGCGCTCAATGGTGACATCCTTCTGAAAGCGAACTCTTGCCTTCATTACATCTGGGTACACTGCTATGGATCCTTTATCCAACTCGTCTGATAATATGTGCATCATTGTATTGAGTGCAGCTGGACCACCAACATATTGATGCATGGTGTCTGTGCTGATCTCTGAGTGTGTGCTGGTGACCATGCACATCAACTTGTCAAAATACATGTTCAGCTCCAGTCAGACTTGCTTCTTGTCTTTGCCTCGGTGAGTGTGCCAAATGGGTGGGATCGCGTGTGTGCACACAACCATGCTCCTGAATACCCTTGCATGTGATCGACAACACTGCTCTCCCTGTTTGCTTCATGCTGAATGCAGAATGGATCTATAACCTATATGGATGTAGTTTCATTAGTCTATGCATGTTGCGCCTCCTTCTGTACTTGTTCCTGTTGCCACTCCTTCTCTCATATGTGTAGCTCCTGTTCTTCCTTCGCGCGATCCTCTTGTCACGTCGTTGCCCCATAGCCTCAGTCTCCAAAGATAATTTCATCACAAGTGGATCTACTTGAGCTTGTAGCTTTGTTCCGCCTTTGCGTTGTCAACAACCTTCCTATTGCATTTGTCGCATGCAGGTGTGCTACCTTTTGCTGCTGCTGATGGTGCTGCTCATTGTAACACCACTGCTATTTCATCTTGATATCCTTGTCCATGAACAACTTGATGCCTTCATAGATAGGCAAGTTCATAAACACTTGATCGATTTCATCCCTAGTTGTGCTCTGAACGGTGTCTTCAACTCTGCTCTCCTAGAAGCCATTGTATCTATGCTGCTTAGAGGAAGACGAAAACCTGTGATACCTGGAGACATAGCAATGCCCATGACAAGCAATATGTTAGTCGAAGACCAAAACAAAATGGAGGAATTACATGCAACATACCGTGTGACTATCTGTGAAGGTTGCACAATTTTCACCAAGAGTCTGGGAGACTGACTGCCAAAAATGCGCAAGGCACATTCCAGGCTGTTGAGAGGCTGACTGACTACTGGAACTACGCAATGCACAATCTAGCCTGGCCTGCTGAGGACTAAAACTGCTCAATTTTCAATATCAGTCAACAGTGACATGCAAACCAACAAACTGCATTACGTAGTTTCTGGGGCTAGCAAGGCACTACTTCCTAGAATTGTGAAATGCAAGCTCGGAGGTTAGTGCTGGGAAATAATTTCATAGTTTCTGGAGGGAAGGTTGAGCCTTCACTTCCAGAAATGTGCAATGCTAGCCAGACAATGCATGGTCCAGGTTAAGGCAGCCCAGACCCGTTGACGGGGGACTGAAAACATGAGAAGTCTGAATGCATGGCGAAACTGAGTGTAAACAAGAGTGAATGGTCATGCACGCAAACATTAAGTGCAGGATTCAGAAATGGGAAAGCATTCATGTGTTTGAAGTGAGTCACCGCAACGATAACCGTTGGTGCAAAAACAGTGTCATGCATGTGAGAACAGTGAGATGTGAACGAAAACTGAAACGATGCTTCTACAAGCTAACATACATTGAAACAACAACAAGCGCTCATTGAAATCAAGTAGACAACACTGACATAAAGTGAAACACAAAAAGCGACAGAAACACAACGCAAGACATGAAAATTAGACTTACCCTGAAAAAAATAAGCGGAAAGTACCAAAGACTCCTGGATGCAATGTGGGATGTCAGAGCTGCAAGATCGATGCGAGGAATGAGCTTTGTAGCATCCGGTTCATAATATTGGATAGGATCGAGGTTATGACGCACATGCCACAAATCTAGTAAAAAGTGACACTTGGCGAGAGGTTTCTAAAATGAGATTTACATGTAACCCCCAACTGCTAAGAATAGATCCCTAGATCTAGGGATGCCTTTTGCATGAATTATTTTGCTATTTTAGGAAGAGAAGGCCATGCATGCAAATCGGTTTTGCTTGGTCTCGGAGGGAACCGGTCAATTTGAAGACACACGTGACAACCTTCTTGACTGAGAGATGGATTTGCATAGTTTCTGAGCTGAGCTAGGTTGGCTGTCCCAGAGGGATTGTGAAATTTTTTGGAGGAGTAGGTGACTGCTGCCTAGAATTACACAATTTCTGGGAGGAGATGGCTGGCTGTACCATAGGGATTGCACAGTTTCTGGGAGGAGCAGGCGACTACTACCCAAAATTGCGCAATTTCTGGGCTGAACTGGAATGCTGGGCCAGATTGTGCAGTTTTTGTAAGGAAGCCTGTCTGACTATTCTGCACAATTTTGGAGCCCAGTAGGATGCTTGGATGATTTGCGCAATCTCTGGAGGGAAGGATGGGTCTCCTCCAGAATGCACAATTTTCTGGGAGAGTGTCTCAACTAGCAACTAACCCAAGTCCAGAATGGAAACCTGTGAGGGGAGAGAAGCAAACTAACATGCACAAGCTGGAAAGCTGTTGAAAAGCCAATAAAGCCTATGTACTTGACAGTGAAAGACATGCTGCTAAGGATGGTTGGTAGGGAGGCTCCAAAATGAAGCTAAGGAAAAATTTTGGACGGTGGTTGTAGCCGCTACAACATGAGGGTACATACATTAGGTGCTTCGGTCGTCATATATCCTCTCATCTTATGCCGCAATATGTGACTAACAAAGTGGTCATGCAAGAAGTTTCTAATCAACTAGACAAGGGATTGTCAGGAATTTTTCAAAGGAGTAAGAAACCCCCTTGGCCTCTCTTTCTGTTGAGGATTAGATTGTATGAGTTAAAGAGCCATAAGGCAACAATAGTAGAGATACATGAGATGGAACGTCTACATTTCACTACTAAATATTTCCATGGATATGATCCAAGGTAAATTATTAGGCAACATTATCAAAGGATTGGTCACAATATTGGGTACTCATCGATATCCATAATAAAATATGAGAAGATAAAGAATTGGTACAATGCCAACATGAAGACACATCCAACAATGGAGACTAGTTCACCCTACGATCCACCAACTCAAGACTTGGAAGTGCAGGAGGAGGAGGAGATAACACCTCAAGCAAAGAAAGTATCTCACAAGAAAAGGATCATGTATTCCTTGACAGACGAGAGCAACAAGGAATGGAAAGTTGATCCTTTAAAATTAGGAAAAATTCAAGCAGAGTAGGAGCAGAGAGAAGCAGAAAAAGAAGAGAGTAAGGGATAGCGGGATGAATTGTTGGAGAAGAAACAAGTAGAAGAAGAAGAGAAGAGCAAGATGGAAGAAGAACAACAGAGGCAATCCCAAGAGGAGGAAGCAACACATAGACTAGAAGAAGAACAATTGACTCAAGAGTTGGAAGAGGAACAGTTTGAGGAAGAAGTTACCATCTAGCCAATGGAGGAAGAACCAGATACTTCAGGAGAACATCCTCTCATAGGTGGTCATCTTCCATTTGTAGAGTTGGGGATCACACGTCCACCAATATACAAAATCATGGATGTATGCAATGTAACGTTCAAACTGTTGGAGGATCGTGCAACAAAGGCGTATATATTTCTCAAAGGATCCTCAAAATCCAGTCTCAATGTTTACTGAGAAGGTGATAACTGCTAACACTATAAGGAATATAAGGGTAGTCATGGCGACAAATGTTGCATTCACTACAACGACATAGGATAACTCAGAGTACTTTTTGAATGAGAATGCCAGGCTGAGAAGAGAACTCGTTGCGATGAAGAAACAAATGAAACATCTTGCAACAGAGAATCGACGATTGCCATCATAGAACTTAAACACCGCAGAATGGAAGTCAACCATGCATGAAGAAATGGGGCCATTGTAGGACACCATGGTATGACTATATGATGAGATGATACTTATACAACACGTCATGGCTCCTCCCATTGGTATTCATAAGAATGCACAAGAAGTGGTGAAACTCCCGAAGAAAACAAATAGAGAATTTGACCAGATGCAGGAGTAGACTGCCAAATATCTATATGCTCTGCAACATTTGGAAAAGAAGGAAAAGGTTGCTGAATAAATAGATGAAGTTTAGTTGAGACTCCACCTATAGAAATACTCACATCTTAGAGCACAATTAGCTAGTATTATGGATACATATAATCGACTGCATATTGGGCTTAAGTCTCTAACACAAAAACATGAGATGCCTACCATTGGATATCTTGAAGCAATCAAAAGTAGAGAAGTCGTTTTCCAGGAGATCAGAAAATATATTGAACAAATCAAGCAAACAATGAAACGGGAAGGCTTGGAGGTAACCAAAGACATTATTCAACAGTACACCTTTGCACCAGTCAAAGCGCACATGAAGCTCTCATGGCTGTGGAGTAATGTACAATCAAGCCCCAAGAACATACTAATAGAGGCACTGGAGGTGAAGATGTGCTACAAAGGGGACTTTCTAGTTCGGGTCAAAGCCATCTCATAGGAGTTTAGAGCATGACACACTTACATTACAAGTGAACTCCGCGAGGAAGCAAATGATTTATCTATTTAATGAGTCTTTGTCCCATTATCATTTTTGTCTTATTAGGCCACTCTCTCATTTGTAAATCATCTTATGTAATAAATGATATGTAATGAAGTCCAAGTGACACATGTGGAATGTGAAAAGCCACACATTGAAATGTAATGAGTCATGTATAGAATATGAATAGTCATAGGAGTCAAAGAGTCATGAGGAAACTCAAAGGTCATTGCCAATTGTTATAAATAGCTCCTCATAACTCAAGCAAAGGGCTTTTGGAAGGCTTGAGATTCTGGAGGTCTTGCCCTGGCTTCTCTTGTAATACATAGGAGATAGATCATTCTTTGGAGAATCAAGTTGTGGCTTCGTGTTCCACTATTGGATACAAATTTTCATCCATGTAACAATGTACTTGGGATCTTACACTTTTAATTGGAATCTCAATGCGCCGACATTCCTTCATGCATGTATCGTAGATGTAGCTGGACTACTATGGTTATGTTTATGGTATATATTGCTTTATTTACGTACTAAGTTAATGAACTAATTTGTTGCTTAGCTATGGCTATTATTGAATGAGTGTCGTTATGATTTAATGATTGTTGTTTATTATGTGGACTAATATGTAGGTATTCAACAAGTATTTCTCTTTATTCCACGTCCCCCTTTAGTATATTACTATTACTTTTCTAACTGGTGCCTCATTTCCCTCACTAGCCGTGGAAGTCTCCCTTGTATACCTTACATTGAATGTCTCACAAAGATCACATTCTTGCTGCCCCAAAGTAGTGTGTGTTCTCTTATGTTGGTTGGTAACTAAGGAATATCTTTAAATCATTCCAACGGTGGCTGGACTGTATGACCGGATGAGACTCCTACACTAAATGGTGTGAGGTCTAATTGGCACTTCACATCGGGGAGATCCACTTACAATGTTGGCAACATCCAACACCATCAACATGCTTGTAAAATAGTAGGGAGTTGGAGCTCCCTTTAGGTTGGTGCTTCTAAAAAGTTGGAGAGTTGGTGCTTCCTTAAGGTTGGAGCCTATAAAGATCAGGTAGTTGGTGCTTCCTTAAGGTTGGAGCCTATAAAGATCGGGGAGTTGGTGCTTCCTTCAAAATTAGTGGTTATAAATTATGGGATGGGTGTGTCATTTTGGTTGGAGTCAAGAAAATTGATGTAATTGTAGGTTGCAACCTACAACAATATTCGTCCATAAGTTTTGTGGTTTTCTCCCTCTATGGGTTTCCAAATAAATATATGTGTCTCATATGTGTATGTTATTTATGGTGTCGTTGTGTGATTCATGTGTTGTTTACATGATTAATTGCTGAATGATAATTTTAATAATTGATAAAATTGGCCATAATACTGATTCACTCCCCCTTCTAAGTATTATCTTGATTTTTAACGTTATTTACCTTAGTGATGAACATGTAATAAAGTTTAAAGTTGGATTTGCGAGGGGAACTAAGAATTATGTAAACCTTTTAGCATTAAACTTGTTACTAAAGCTAACAAGAGAAAAGGGTATATCTAAAATTCAAGTTTATGGTGATTCCTTAGTTATATTAATTGGATTAATGGGTTATATATTATAGACAATTATTTGTTGAGGCCTATATTTGATGAGATCCAATTTGCTAGAGTTGTGTTTATTTTAATCTCTCTTCTTCATGTTTTTGGAGAAAATAATGTGGATGTTGATGGGGTCTTAGGAGCTAGATTTCTATTGGGTACATGTGAAGGCATATTGAGTAACTAGAAGGACAATCCACTAAATATACCCATATACGCATACTCCTTTTGTTTAGATCCTCGCTCCAAGATGTAGTCCTAGTTAAAAATATGAAATAATTTTATAAAAAATATTGTAAATGTCATTTTTTGTTTATATGCTACTTGAATTACAACACAAGGTGACTAGTATGATAATTTTATGATTTTGAGACTTTGTTTGAAGCACATGATGGAGTAATTTATGATTATGAATTTTCTTTGAATTGCATATATACTCTCTCCATAAAGAGACACGTTGAAATGTGTTTTTACTATACATATACAAAATGCACACAGACACACACACACATAATATTGTGTGAAATCAAAATATACATCAACTTATCTTGATGTCCTAAATAATTACTTCATACTTTGACAAAAAAAATATAGCATTATCAATTTATATATCATCTTTATAACTATTTAACTATAGCCATTTTAAACTCTTAAGAGACAATCTTTATATATATATATAAAGAATGAAAAAGGGTCCTTTCATATCTACAAATCAACATAACATAAAAAATACATAAATCTCATTTTTATAATTAATAATTAATCTTTCTAAGGATGTAATTTGGGCCGCTCCTCCATATTCTTGTTTAGAATGGGTCCCCTCATGCATAGAAACAACTTTGTCATATTTTTTTCCCATAGAAAAAACCTGTAATTTCTATTAATAAAAATAAAAATTACACTTTGTAGACACATCAAGTGTGTATGCAACTGAGATCCAATAAAGAGGATAAATAAAATAGAAAAAAAGGATTGAGTATCGACATGCAGGGTCATCATACAATATGCCTCAAAAAAAAAAAAACCATATTATGTACATAGCGTTATGACTAACTAATGCATAGTTTTTCTCTCTTTCCTTTTCGTTTGTGTTAGAAAATTATATATTACAGAGCAATGGAACACATAGAATATTGCCTAAATATAAACACAGAAAACACATAAAACTAGAGAAACACAGATATACGTGGTTCACCCAGTTTGGACTACGTCCACCTCGAATAGCCAGTCCTTCCTTTCTATTATCCAGCAAAATGAAGAGACACAACCTACAACAAATCCGGTGTAATATCCTCTGTTGTCTCTCACAGTCTCACCTCTTTGTTTCTCTCTCAGAGAATACACATCTATTACACAACCTCAATACAATGCCCTCATACAAAGAGAGGGGTTGCCTTCTAGGGTAAAAACCCTAAACTAAACATAAGTTCTATCGTCAGATCATCTGCCTAATGAACGGCCCAGATTGACTAGAAATTACTATACTTTTACAAGGCATTTTTACATCTATTTTTAGCTTTGGGGGCGCTTCCCCTGAAACCCTTGCCGGGGGACAACTGGCCCCCAGACCCCCCAGACCCCCCAGCCGGGGGGGATTAGCCCCCCCGGACCCCCGTGTGGAGGGGTGTACAAACTTCCTGGGGTATACATCCGGCTGAAACAAAGACCTCTAAATAATCATGCTCCACACCCAATAGTTTGTGTACTTTTTTCCAACCATTCGAGTTTGGCTCAACAAGAACCAAAGCCAAATCTAGTCTCTCAGGAGGAGCCTCCTTGTCAGAATCAAAACTCTCTAATACACGAGCTCTTTTGGAGCCACCAAATCCATCTTGAGTCATGGTGTCTTCAGGTTCCTTTTCAACCTGATGCACCAGTTCAATGTTCTGTTGTACTGTGAACCCCATCCTGGACATCATCCTGCATGTCTGTTCCTCTTGTTCCTTCTTGGCCTATATGGTCTTCTTTTTTATCCTCTTCTTCATCCTCAGAGTGTTCTCGTTCTGTAAACTACCATCCTTTTGTTCTATTTGTTGGTTTTTTCTTCTTCTTGGAATTCTTCTTTTCCTGGGAGCATTATTGTTGTAAATGACCTGTATGATAAAAAATACAACACCTAAATTTCGTATTTTCATAGTATAAAACTTGTGACCAACAAAAGTTTTGATGTTTCAAATTTATATGATTGGGAATTCCTTTGCTGAGGTTGATCTCCACACATATTCTGGCATATATGAAGATACCATTTTCTGCTCCTTCCATATCCACCTTTTTGAATTTCGCGAGAGCATTGCCAATATCTTCAAGGACTTTTGGATGCCAGAATGGGAGTGGAATATTTGGTAGCCTAACACAAACCGACATCCTGGATTCCACCATAGATTTTGCATCAAACTCAGGGAACCAAGGAGTAGTGAAGGGCCCAACTCTTCCCCAAAACTAGGGTCATAAATTTAAAGCATATTTCATGTCCTTCTCTGTTCCAAACTAAACTATAAAGAATCCTTTTAAACATAGAAAAAATTCAAAATCAAAAGTCCAAATTGTTGCAATCCATCGAATGACTGCTTCTGGTTTGAGCCAAAAGCCATTAAATCTGAAAATGATAGCTTTGTCTTGAAGGACAAAGAGCAAGGATTTTACCCAGGAAGCTTTATTTCCATTGAAGGAGTATTTTCCATTTATTCAATTATATATGGACCCAAGATATTTTGAAGTTGAGTTGCAGGGGTTGTAGGTTTCCTTTGAAACACCTCTTTAAAGGAAACAAAAAGTCCTCTGGCAGAAGAGGAACCAGGAGCCCACCTTGAAGTATTATATTCAGCATGATGGAAGAATCCTTTTATATGTTGTAATATCCCAAATTGGAATATTTTGTTAGAATTTTTCCATTATGTAGAAGCACTTGATGGCATGTTGGAATGCCCCAATAAGATTCAATTATAATTTTGATAAATAAAACTAAGAAAGAGCTATTCACCCAAATGATCTTTGATTCCCAACTAAGTATTTTTATGAATATTGGGAAACAAGACGCCCTACTAGATCTTGGCGGTTGCATGGATGTCACATATTTTGTCTTAGATTGTGAAAACCCCATTCTAGGGACATCCTGTAAGTATTTAGAAGACAAAGACTCCCTTGACCTTGGACAATGTGTGGCTTGATGGAAGGGAAAAGTAGTGTTGTAGAAGGACGATACTCTTGAAGGAGGCTGAGGCCTCCATACACCAACATAACCATCCAAAGGAATTATTAAAAATGTAAGATAGAGCGAGAAAAAAACCAAAGTATCTGCTGGGGGTCGGTTTGAGTAAAGGCGGTGGATTCTTGCAGAAGATGAGCACCCATTAAGACCTGAGAAAAAAAACTCTCCCCCAGCCACAAAATAAGAATGGACATCAATTTCATCTTTGGGGAAGCGTCCATTATTGGTGTGACCTCAATGACCTAGAGGGAATGAAGGATGGAAGCCCTGAAAAACGGTGGCAACGCCACGAGAGAAAGCAACAAGAGCACGAACCCTAAACTCCATAGTGCACACTATCTTCATTATTTTCAATCCTAATATCAATTTTGTCATATAAATAATCATTCTTAACATTGAATTCCCTCTCTATATAAGTAAAATAAATTTCATCAAAATTTTCTTTCACCTTTAGGGCTTGATTTATTGTTGTGGTTAACTTGATATTATCAATTTTACTTTTGATGTTTACCTAATTCAGAGTCTCTTTATATCTATATATCTATATATTATATATGAATGAGTCAAAGGATTTAGTTCAATTGATTGGTTCCAATGTTGTTGGACATTTTGATAGTTCCATGTTAACAAGTGTGTGTTTCAAATCTCCCTAGGAAATGTGCACTACTCTATGCAACACATGTTTACCAGGGATGCCATCCTCAAATGTGTGGAAGTATCCTTTTGGTTTCCTTGCAAGGTTTTCATTGGAATTCTTTTTTCCAAAGAAAATATCATAGGGAAATCCATAGGTAATTTATTGCATTTCATGAATGGTACCTACTGTGAATACATCAATGTTCATTACAATTCCTAATATGGATATTGAGTGAGACACACAATAGAGACAAAACAACCAAAGGGGTCAAAAAAGAGACCTTCTACATGAAGCTCAAAGCACTTAGCCACTTGAGGTAGCCTAATGAACTATAATTATGTGATTTTGATAATCTAATCATAACCCTTGAGTCATTTCCAAACTATAAGTCGTGTGAATTTAGTCTAGAAATTTAAGTCATGTATGTGTCTAAATATTACAAATTTAGAATTCATCCAAGAAAAACTAACAATCACAATGATGATGTTGATTACCATCTACTAAGACCAAACATGGTATGCGGAACTTGCAAATTTAAATCAATCACTTTGATTTATCAAGTTGTGTTTATAATCAAATAACTTGGAAATGAAATCTCTCAATCCACTTTGAATTTTATAAGTTGACAAGTTATGGAGTTTGGTTTTATTAGAAATGTTTTTAAACTAAATCTAATGCCTTTATTTGTTGGACGTTTCAAGAGAAAGTGTTTTTCATCCTCTACACTATCCATTTCACAAATTATTTTATGCGAAGGTGTTTTAACGCTTATATAACATCCTGTACCATTATGATAGCCATATAAATTAGTTGTTAGCTTT
>APFE031131188.1:40912-56588 GCA_000404065.3 Pinus taeda
AGCACAAGACAAGTAAGGATGACATGGCAGGATCAAGGCAAATGAACTATCAATTGAATGCTCCATCTGATCATATTTAGGAGCTGTTGAAGGCAAAACCAAGCGCCTGAGAGGCACTGTGGTGCACGTTGTGCAAGATAGAAGACCACATATGAAATGATTGCCCGATGACACGGAGATATGTTGTGGTAGTTTCTAATCCGTTTGTGGGTAGTATGCCAGGGAAAGAAAGTACCTCTTGGCTGGCCCACCTTCTTTACTCTATCCGTCTTAACCCCTGAAGCTAGATGCCATTGGAAATTGACTGCTTTTTTTGCATGCCTTGATGTTTGTGTCAAGTTAGGTGTCATAATCAACATCAACACACACACACACACACACACACACACACACACACACACACACACACACACACATTCCTTGGATTGACTGCTTTTGTTGCATGCCTTACTTAATGTTTGTGTCAAGTTAGGTGTCATAATCAACATCAACACACACACACACACACACACATATATTTGCACTAGTAACAAAGGAAAGATAAATAAATATGATAAATATGATATTATTTAATATATCCTAAAAGACTAGATTGAGTAATTTGAGCTTTATGCATTGGGTCTTAGTGTCAATTACTTGGATTGACTGCTTTTGTTGCATGCCTTACTTGATGTTTGTGTCAAGTTAGGTGTCATAATCAACATCAACATATTGGTAGCGGGTATCATCCTCAAATATGAGGAAATGGCCCAGAGTTTCCTTGCATGGTTTTTCTTTGAAATAAAAATGATGCATTTATTAAAACATATAATGATTAATGACCTTCAAAGTATAGATCAAGGGTTTTATGGGTGATTTAAATATGGCATATATAATTTATGTCAGAAATCCTTAAATGTTGAATTGTTTATTTTTTTTGTTAAAGATAGATTCTAGCCTTATTAATTCACAAAATCTGATAATAATGTTCTCTAATTCAAAAATCCTTTGGTTGAAGTTCACTTTCAACTATTAGATGAATATCTCCCCCCTAGTCTCGTTATAAAAATACTTTTTTGGAAAATTGAAGAGGATGCATGAATTAAAGTATTCAAATCAAGAGAGGGATTTAATTTCCATAGCTTTATTGAAAATGACAAAGAAATTACTAGTGATATACAATCCAATAGTTCCTAATCAAGACATTAATAAGATCACATTTTGAGAGAAAAGAAAAGAAAGAGTTGTTTTGACTATTTTCCCCTTTCTCTCTAAATTCGTTCTTATGAAGGTCTTGATTAGGAACTACTAGATTGTATATCACCAATAATTGCTTTGTCTTGTTCAATAGATCTATGGAAATTATATCCCTTTCTTGATTTGGATAATTTGATTCATGCATTCTCTTTTATTTTCCAAAATACTCTTTATATAATGCGACTTGGGAGAGGGATCCATCTAATCTTCTAGCAAAATTCCTTATGATTGCTAAAACTAGATGATATAGAAAATTAGTATTTAAATGAATCCAAAACTCTAATTGAACATGTGATAATCTAGGTCAATTCAAAATCGGGCAAAACCCTTAAGGGTATTGTTTCATCATGCATAAATCTAAGATAATGTTAGAACTCTACTTGGGCCTAATTTTTTGTTGAATATTTATTATGTTTGAGATTGAAAAAGAATCTCCATTTGCTATAAGATTAACTTACTTCATGGGAGAAAAGTTGCCTATGGTACCATAACCATATCAATGCCTTTAAAGTATCACATTTTTTATGATGGAACTATGACATCTATGAAAGTTTCCAAAGATTTTTAAAGGTCTTGCTTGGTTCATCCCAACAATGGTCAATCTTTGAATTTTCCCACTTCGAGGATACTTTTTGTATTTTCTCTCAATACTTTGTGAAGATTATGCCTTCTTTTAAACATGAGGTTACCATACACTTATAATGAAAATAAAAATAACGTTGAAAAACATTGTTTTTATAGTGAAAAAGTTATGTCCATTTTTACATTCCACTTATCAAAATAATTTAATCAAAATTACTTAATCTTAAATTAATGTACATACATATATACATAAAACTAAAAAAATAATATGATTCCCTTGAAGAATTGGAATAACCTTAAAAATATTTATGATATCCCCAACACAACGAACACTATTTCTAATGTCCCTATAGAAGATGGAAGATTTTCTTTTAAAGACATTGAGTTTGGGGTTAATTAGCTCATGACTTAGAAAGCTAAGTGCATTGAATGCTACCAAGTTGAAACTTTGAAGATAGGAGGGCCCATTCTCATCCCTCCCATACACACACTCTTCAATTTGCTAGTGAAGCAAGGCTTCCCTAAGCTTTGGACACATACCTTCATTGTACCTATGTTTAAAAGTGAGGAAAAAAACATTCCCTCTAATTATAAGGCAATTATGACTATCCCAAGTTTAGCCAAGTTGTACGATTTTTTTTGGAAAGGAAGATTATCTAATGGCTTGAAAGCCATGATAAAGAGCTAAAGGCCAAGCTGGATTTAAGAGATGACATTCAATTATGGACAACCTTGTTATTCTCAAGATCATTATGAAGAACTGTCGTAATAATAAAATTTTCCACTTTTTTTGTTTCATTGACTTTAGAAAAGACTTTTACATTGTTCCCGGAACAAAAATATGGAAGAGGTTGAAAGAGATAATGGTTCCTCTTGATTTGAGGGTTATTGCCACAAGGTTGTCTGCAAACATTATTGCTAAGCTTAGGACAAATGATGATTGGTCAGAAGAAATTAACTGCAATATCGAAATCAAGCAAGGGTACCGCTTGTCCCATACCATTTTAAGCAAATACATTGATAAGTTAAACTAATGTTTGGAAGATGCAAGTTGTGCTAGCCCCACAATCATTGACATAGTCACAATTCTTCTCCTTCACATGGATGATATTGTTCTCTTAGCAATGAATTCTTACAATCTTGACAAGCAACAATCCTCCAAGATGTTCCAAGATGGGTATTATTGTTAATATCGATAAAACAAAGCTCGTGATAATCAAAGCCACAAAGATCACATGTGATACTTTCATATAGGACAACAACAACTTGAAGCTACTTCATATAAATATTTGCAATCAATATCCATCACAAGCTCAACAAGAATTATAACACTGAGAAAAGAATAAAAGCGGGATGGAAAGCTTATTATGGAATTGAAAACAATTGTAAGTCAACATATCTTTGGATATGGGATAAAAAGAAACTCATATTTGAGACTCTCGTCACCCTTGTTATGTTAAATGAATGTGAGGTTTGGGGTTGCAATATCTTCAGAGAGTTGTGGATGAAGATAAAATAAATCCAATTCTTTTTTATAACACACAATCTCAAGATTAAAGGAAATACACCCTATCCTATCCTCCTCATCAAAGCAAACCTTTCTCCCATTGAAAGCATAACTATGACTAGGTATCTTATGTATAAGAAGAGGTTAAACAACATGGAAGACAAGAGGCTTCCTAAAAATGCTTCTAACTCTAGCCAAAGCCACCATCTTCGGTTCAAGTGGGATGGCATAAGGATGTTGGTCTTCACTAGACCATAGGGGCATAAAGAAGGAGATCATTTTGGAGAATAAGGATACTATTAAAAATATTGTTACAACAAAATTTAAGGATAAATTGTGGTCTCATAAAGAAATAGAGGGAAAAATGAAGTTAAGATATTATAGGGAGGCGATCAACCCTAATCTCTAAAAACTAAATATCTCTCTATCTAGGCCACTATAAAGAAGAAAATAAATATTGCTAAAATAAGAACAAATTCTCGTGAGTTCGATATGAAAACTAGGCATCAGTCAATTTCCAAAACACCCAATCACCTTTGGGACATTAGGATGGTTGAAAATAAAAAACACTTTCTCTTAAATTGTTCGGCTTATACTCACATTAAATTTAAATTTATTTATCACACCATCATCCTTCATGACCTTTTAACTTAGCAAAATTATAGTGATCTTAAAATGCCCCTTTTAATAAATTTTGAGCATAGAAATAAAACTCTAAAAAATTTCAAATTATCTCTTATCTTTCAAGTTCTATAAACTATTTTAATCTTAATAAAAATTAACTACATTCGTTATTCATAATAATATTAATATTTAAAACTATTTTTTGAATTAAAAATAATAATTAAAATTAATTTTAAAGATTTATAACTAAAAACATCAACAATCTAACACTATAAAAACCTTATTCGATGTACAAGTTAGAATCATGACACCATAGCTTCATTAGAAACCCACACCTTCACTTTATTGCCTTTGACCATGGAATCTTATGTCACCAAAATATGGGGTCCGGTGAAATGAAATTTTCTAGAAAAAGCAACTAATAAAAGTTAGTGCTTAAGCGGGAATGTAAACATTAATAGGTCTGTGTGTGAGTATTTAAATGTTTCAAAGTTTTTAGAAACCTTCCTCCAAATGAGGTGATTAACTTCACTTTGTTTTAGCCTTTGGTTTTTATTTTAAAACTACCCGTTTAATATAAAATTTACTAAATATTTTATAATAAAATTTGGAAAAAATAAAAATAAATTTAGTTTCAATTAATATTTCTCTGGGCAAAAAACTTTTAATTAAATTTAGTTTCAATTTGATGTGAATTGTAACTTTGGCCAAGAAAGAATTAAATTAAACAAAGGCACTAAAATTGTTTTTCAAATGTAAGAGAAGGAAAATGAGCGAAAATTTGTTTGAGGAATATAGTATAAAGAATATATTATGGAATTCTACAAAAAAAAAAAGGGAAGTTAGTTTGAGGATGAGACATTGGGAGTGGAGTGGAGGAAAAGACTATAATTTCATATGAAAATTAAAATATGTGCACAATGAGAAGACATAATTATAAGAGAGTGACATGACAACCATGCCCAAAGTAGAGGGTAATGATACTTTAAAAGATGAGGAAGAGGATATAATAACTATTGAATATAGATTTACTATTACATATATGGGAAAGAGGGACACAAGTTATTAGAGAATATATAAATATGTAATGTATGGTGGAAGTCGAAAATGTAATTTAATCAACTTTGCCTTATACCAACATTTTTTTAACCAATTTCACTAAACTACAAGTTAATGATGTACTAATCATTTGTATTTGTGGTTTCAAACCGGAAATGCATGTTCTATGAAATACTTTATACCTATCACATGTTCTATAACAAATTTTATTCCTATCACCACCGTGTTTAGGTCAATTTTTCATACCATATCTGTGTTAACAGTTTCACTAGTGGTTGTTTGGAGAGTTGTGTAATGGGATAAAAAATTATTTTTGAAATGCTATGTAATGGGACAAAAATTTATTTTCAAAAGGAATTGCTTTCTTTAGCTCGGTGGGGTCCTTAGAGTAGCCCTTTGTAGGGTTGGAATTTGACAACTTAGGTAAAGAATGACACTTGATTGAGTTTAATTGGAATTAATAATAGCAATTGTGTACAAATAATAATATGGTTGTTTACAAAAATAAAAAATAAGATGGTTGTGTATAAATTAAATAAAAAATAAATGGTTTAATGTGCATAGTTTTTTTGAACAAGACTTACAATCAAGTACTTTTATTTTCCCCCGATGGGGGTGACCAAATGTCAGTACATGTGTCAAATGAGTGGCTCTTGGTACCTGCTCCGACTCCACGCGCACATTAATTCTACATCTTGCGAAATATGTGTATTCACTCCGTCAATACGAGGGAAGACCTTGCTCTCCTCTTGGATAAATTTGCAGACAAGTTTGGAACGCAGTCCAGTGCGGAAGCTCAGGCGATGAATTTTGGAAAGAGAGGTGTGTGGGTTTGCATCCATGGTGGCTCCCCAAGGTTTCAACCTTGGTTAAGAGGCGTTGTGGAGGTTAGAGGCTCTATGGTGCGGTTTGGAATTTATCATTTTCTGTGTCCTTGGGACCCAAGCACACAAATGGGCGCGAAACTGAGTCAGATCCAAGATTTGGCCTGTCATTAGCTCATGCTCAACAAAATCCTCTCTCCGGGCATTTAAATCTCCGAGTGGGGTAAGAAATTTGTGTATCTCAGCTTCTTTGTTTGTTTGTATGTTCCGAAGATTACCTATTTGGTGTTGGGTGGGTACGAGCTTGCAGGATCTTCGTGGTATCTCATAGGCGTCTCCTGGTGTGAGGGCGACTTTGGGGTGACTGGGGAGAAACCTGTGTGTTATTTCTTGTTTAATTGTGGTTTTGTTGTCTATGTGGAGGGCAGTTAGGGTGGTGGAATCAGTTTTTACCACTTGTCCTTCCTATTTGGGAAGTTGTTTGTTTGTCTTGCTTTAGAGGGCGGGTGGTGAGTGCCCCGATGTAGTCTTCTCCTTTGGGGTGGTTTTCTGATTCTAGTATATGTGTTAAGTTTTTGAGGTGCTCCATTGTTGCTCTCTCGGGGGCTTTCCTCTACCATCTGGCTAGCTCGGTCTTCTTCTCCATGCCCCATCAACGGGGTTGCCCTCGCCGCGGGTGTGGGCAACGGTTTCAGAGGAGGCATCTTGGGCTTGGTCTTAGTGCGTCCTCGACTAATTCGGGTAGTTGGGAATCCGAGGATACTAAGACTCTCTCCCCAACTCATTCGCCTAGTCATGTAGTAGCTATGGTTATCATGTAATCTATTGCTGAACAACTCCGATGCATTCAAATTAATATGGAAATCCTCAGGGACCACAGGTATGAAGACAAAAATGAAACTATGGCTTACTTCAATGACATACAATATAGCTAGAATGAAATTCTGGAGCAGTTGGACAGTCTCTGGCACCATCACCATCACATGAATGACCAACTTCGCAGTTTGGAAGCGAGGGTGGAACATATCGATTTCCATATGCATGATCAAGTCGGTTTCTTTGCAGCTCCCCCTTTACTCCCCCTCACCCCCCCCTTGATATGTTGCTGTCAGCTATGGCTTCTTTTTTGTTAACTTCAGATATGCTAAGGCTCGAAAGCCTCCCAGAATTAATGTATGTATGTTGTCTTTTTTGGTATTTTCTAGTCCCTAATCTCAAAAATTCTGGTTGGAATGAGAGAGTGGGGACTACTGAGATGAACTCTGTAAGTTGCATCTTGTTGAAAATCTAATGAAAGCAATTTTGAACGACAAAAAAAAAAAAAACTTTTATTTTAATTTTTGACAATTAATTGATTGTCAATTTTATTGAGAAAATTTTGATATCAATAGAGATTTTAAAATAGAAAATATGTTATCATTATTAATTATAAATAAATAATAAGATTCAACAAGTCATTTGTGTTTTAATGGTCATATTGTTTTTTTTTTTTTCTTATAATAAATATGTGAAAATTTTTAACGTAACATAAAGGGTAATTTTTTACTCAAAACTTCATCGGTGAATGGTTAATTTATAATCAAAACATCATTTTTAAAAGGCGAAATTTTAAACATAACGTTCCTTGATAGGATAGGAAGTATGAAAATTCAAAGCCTTAATTTTTTTTGCTTCACTGGCAAAAAGAAATCCAAATTCCAACCCTATTTCTACTTAGCACTAATAGCAAATCCATAATTCAACTAATCAGTAGAATTACTTTAATAGATCTAAAACAAATTATAAAAAAAAATCCATACACCTATCACTATACTACTAATAGCTAATATATCTAATATAACAACTATTAATTCAATAGCAAACCAGTGATATCAACAACTACCAAATATTAACTAGGACTATATAGCTAGGACTTAAGTATCTTAACCTTGATAATGAGGATAATAGCATCTTGTGGACATTTCAGCTTATCCTATATTGATATCGGTGATACCTATTTTAATATTTATGATATGCAACTATTAATAGTTATTAATATGAAAAAATAAGAACAAAATCCTTCATAGCAACGTTCTGATAATTAAGGACATTCACAAAATTTAGAATGTTTAGTGCAATCAAACGAGTTGCAGGGTTATGACCTTGTTACAAATCCATTCGATAAAAATCTCAAGAACACAGGTCATGCATTACGCTCCACAGCGTAGCTTGCTCTTCTTATGGTCACATATATTGAATCTTGCATTGCTATAATCAGACCAGCAGCTGTCCCGCCACCCACGATGCACTACCTTTTAGTGTAGCGAGCTAATGCTTCATAAGACACAAACTAGCTTCCTTTGACTATAGTTCACAATTAGTTTCCACATAAGCAAAGTGGCTTGGTCAACAAAAATTGCGGCTCTGGCAACACGGGGACCTGAAGCACTGTAATATTTTATTGGATGATTGCTGCAGGAATTAATAAAGTGGCACACAATTGATCCCTAGTAGTTACATATCATCAATTAACGTTACGACAAATATTTAGTGGCTAGATGATCCCCTCATAGTTCCATAAGAAATCGATGTTGTAAGTCGTTCAAAGCTGACAGAATGAACTAATGTAGGAGTGGGGAGTTTTTTTTGAGTGCGGAAAAGTTGATTGTGCTAAAGCCACCGAAGAATCTTATATTAGGCCAATGAATTATGGTACATATATATACAATTATATCAATCGGATCAATCATTATATACAACAAATTCGCTGCATAGCAGCATCGCAGATGGGGATCGAATCTGGGCGGGGAGCGTGTAAGCCGTCAGCCCTGCCGTTGTACCATGCACTCGCGTGCTACCACATTAGTTTCTTATGTGAATGTTGATTTATCAAGCAATTAGTTAAATCAAGACTTCCACCTACCGTGGAGTATGAATGAAATATTTTTATTATAATTCAATTTTTTTAATATAATGGAAATATGTTCATAATTTCAACCAACCATAATGAAAATTGCATAACATTGCTCTAAATAAATTACCATCAATGATATTTTCGAAAACTAATTCAAATATTTGCATATAAACAAAAATATAACTTTTTATAGCAACGAATTCCATGAAAAAAATGCCATATAAATAAGTCACATTCATGTTTTAATTCTATCCCCTCTTGTATACATATATGTACTTCAAAAATTGTAAATATGAGGAAGTTGTGCAGATGGAGCATGTGTGGAGGAAGCATGTGCGCAGACAATATTGCAAATTTTAATGGATTTTGATTTCGTTGATAGTAGTAGAGGTAGGGACTATGATGCATTGCAACTATTAACCTTGTTAATAATTAGATGTTGAGTGAGTTAGGAGTTAATATTTGATTAGTTAAGAGGTTATTATATTATTCCCTAGAGATGAGTGAGTTTTATTATTTGTGACAATATCATAGTAAGTTTGGATATAATGGTTATCATTCCTTGGATAATAGTTGGTCAGTTTATGCATGGGGGCGATAGCCCCTCTACACATGGGGTCCGGGGTAGCGCCCTAGGCAAAAAAATTGGACCCTATATTAAGTGGGCGGACCTACCCATGGTTTTGTGCATGGATTTTGCACATGGTTTTGGGCATGATGGTTTTCTGTTCATGGTATTTTGTAGATCCAATCAAGAGAATTACAGTTATGTTCTAATCTAGGGTTAATGGATTGGGGTTTATGGATGCTTCAACATGTATATGTATGTATTGTAACATTGAAAGGAACATAATGGAAAATCAATCTGGTAGTTCTAGTTTTAGGATCCCGAGGAAAATCTTTGTGTATATCCGTTTTATGTTTTATGCTCTTGCCATTGTTTATTATAAGAGCCATATAACAATGCGTTAACTATTAAATCTTTGGGCTTTATTCATCCCAGTCTAGAATTCAATTTTAGTTTTAGAAATTCTAGTCAATGTTTAAAATTTTTGCTTTGTAGGTTTTTATATTTTCATCCTCTCTATAGGTTTAATCATCCCAGGATGACTTTTTTTTCCTCTTAGCTAAATTCATGCCTCTCTCACTATTTTCCTTTTTCTCTCCCATTTTGGCCTCTCATTATGATCCTCTTGGAGCCCCTGTGGTTTTTTTTTTTCATTTTTGAGTTCAATCTCTCAAGGTCTTCTCTCCTCCCTAATACTTTGATCCTTTTCTCCCCCACCTTTTCTAATCTCTCCTCCAGACATATATTATACACCCTCTCACGAATTTCTCCCTCAAACTTTCCACATCTCTCTACGTTATCTTTATACCTTTTCACTCTGCTTGCTTGAGGTTCCCTGCTATAGTGCTCCACCCCCTTGTTCTATCCCCTCCATCACTGTTACATGCTAAAATTCAAGGACATAATGTAGATGTTGATGAGGATGACTCAACCATCTAATGCTCACCACATGCAAGTCCAAGCAGCTCCTAATGTACCAATGGAATGCTACAAAAACACAATCCTTGTAGTTGTCCAAAGGGTTATTTCTGATATGGAGGAACAAGTTAGGCTACCTGTAAGATTCATCCATAATAGATACATAGAGCAGGAGACCAAGGATTGGTACATGATGTTGGGAATTCTACCAGGGATAGAATAAATCCTAAATACAAAATTTCAATTTGTACTCACATATAAAAACCTTAGTGGGAAGAGTCCTCACAGACTAGGGAGAGACACATAAAGAGTTAAACATATGCATGGCATGGGTTGTTGAAAAGGTTAATAAACTTAACGGAAAGGTCACACTTCTTGCCAAGAACTCAAAAAACATAGATTTTTCCTCATTCAACTCTAGCATAGAGTCACAAACATTTGGTCAGAGAATGGAGACCAAGAAAACAACATTATGCAACAACACACTCCTTTAATATTGGTTTTATGTTTTTATGTATAGTTTCTTCTTTCTATGATATGAACCCTTCTTATTTTTGTTGTTCAAAGTCTCAAGTTGAGAACAATATTGAGAATCATAAAATTTTGAGCTTATGCTACTTTTCCCAATATGTATCTATATTTTTGAAAGTAATATAAATGGTATGATCTCACCAAAGAAATATTAGTAAAGACATAAAAAAATAATTATATTAATGCCTTATTTATTTATTTCATATATGGGATTGAGTTTAAATATTATTTCAAAATATATAATTTTATAATTTAATTTTAGTAAAGAGATGGTGGATATTGATTTTCTTATAACTAGTTAATAAAATTTGAAACTTCTTTTAATTGGTTAGGAAATCATATTTTAAAATATAAAGGAATAGGTCAACTTTCCAAAATCCTTAGGTGTTTGTCACGAACATAACTCTGTTGTTTTTATGAAGCACTTAGAGGTTCTTTTTTATGGCATTGTTTTCATTGAATAATAATGATGAGCTAACTTGAAATAATAGATAAAGGGAGTTGTCTATAATGCGACTTTTTGGAGATTCCGGTGACGGAATCCGGCGGAAGAAATGAGGTTAAATCTTGATTTTTAGCAGTTAAAATGGTTTTTTAACTGCATATTTGGATTCAGCGCCTTGGAAAACCCCTGGGAGCCATTGATTGTGCAGAAACTAGCTATCAAACTTGGGATTCCAATGAATTGCTGCCGGATTTTGACCGGAAAAATTCACCGGAAAAGCTTTCAAAAAGTCGCGTTATAGACTACTGCTAGATAAAGTCCAATAATTATTATTCTCATTTATGACATTGTTCTTTTTGTTTTTTTTTGTCTTTTTGAAACACAAATTATTAGCCAACTTGAATTAATGGATAGTGATAAATAGTTATTATCCTCATTTACATAGCACTTTATCCTTACTATAATTAAATTATAACTTTTTTTGCCACTTTATAAAATAATATATATATATATAATTTGAATTACTTTAAAGTGTAAAATAAAAGGTAAATGTTCTTTAATTTTTTTAACTTTATGGTTCATGGAAAAGTTTTTTTTTTTTTTTAAATGAAATAATTCAAGTTTGATATTGATTAGTTTAAATCTACACCAACTTTAGTAATGGGCTAAGCTATAATGATTAGTGTATTAAATGTTAGTTGGTGAATGAGTTAGAGGTAAATGGCTAATAAATTGGTAACTTAGTTATATTTTTCATAAAATTAATCAAATTAAGTGCAGAGACTATTGAGTTAAAATACAAATCTAGAGTTATTTTTATTTAGTAAAGTAAAAACATAATAGTTTATTTATTAACAATTAGTTGTTGAGTGAGTTAGGAGTTAATATTTGATTAGTTAAAAGGTTATTAGATTATCCTTAGGTATGAGTGGGTTTTATTGTTAGTGAAAATGTTGTATTAAGTTTGGATTTAGAGGTTATTATTCTTTGGATAAGAGTTAGTCGGTTTTATTATTATGCCATGATTATGCATTATCAATCACTGGTTTATTATTAAGCCATATTCATTAACCTGTATATATGGAATATTTTCAACCAACGACATCATACTAATTCTATCATACAAAGTATAAAACTATAAGAAATTATCATTATGATTGAATATTGGAATTATTAAAAGTACTTTCAAATATATTCATTTTTTTATGCAATAATGTTATAAAACTTATAAGCACATGAATCTCTTATGGGTTAAGAGAGTGAAATGAATGTAAGTATATAATACATCATCATAGAATAATATTTTTAGTCTTTTATTGCAATTGTTTTATTATTAGGCCTAAAAGGCATTGATGTTATTCATTCATAGTGTACTATGACATTTTCAGTCATTTATTGCAATTCTCTCTCTCTCTCTCTCTCTCTCTATGGAATAGTTTAGGTTGTAATGAAATCACCTCAGGTGCTCTAAATGTAATGATCAATAATGGTTTAATTCAAATATTTTGGATTGCAAGTCGGCCTCTTCAGCCAATTGGAGTCTGTCCCTCTAGTGAATTCAAGGTCATATGATAAAACTGTCAAATGATAGTGTCATACACAAACAATTATGGAAATCATTAACAATTAAAATAATTCTAGACTCAAATTCTCAAATTCTCTCTCTGCTAGAAGGATGGTAGCATGCCTTTCCTTTCCTCCTAAATTTGGATGAGTTGTGTTTCTTTGCACCCTTCATGGCAAACTTCTTAGTGAATATTGCAAAAATATTTTACTTATAAATAATAAAATTAATTATATAATATATTTTAAAAACGAGTTCGTGTGGCACTTCAATTGGTGATCGAAGTAATGTGAGTCTATGGTAGCTATGAGATCCAAGGTTCAAATCTCCCTGTTGTGACTTGGTTGATAGAGTGGAAGATAAGTCGTACACCTTGACAAAGTGGAAGATAAGTTGTAGACCTTTAATATTTGACTTCCAAACTGTAAACTATTCCATACAGTGAATTAAATCATATGAAGTAGCAAGCTAACCGAAATAGAACATAGAGAGAATTGAACTCACTGTATGGAATAGTTTAAGTTGTAATGAAATCACCTCCGGTGCTCTAAATGTGATGATTAATAATGGTTTAATTCAAACATTTTGGCTCGCAAGTCAGCGAATTCAACCGATTGGAGTTTGTCCCTCTAATGAATTCAAGGTGAATTCAAGGTCATATGATAAAATTGTTGAACAATAATGTCATACACGAAGAGTTATGGAAAACTTTAAAAATTAAATTAATTCCACAAACTTTTTCATGAATGACATAATTGCTGGAAGATGGTGTCATACACAAAACTTTATGGAAAACTTTAACGATTAAAATAATTCCACGAATTTTTTCATGGATGACGTAAGTGTTGGACAATAATGCCATAGAGTTATGGAAAACTTTAACCACTAAAATAATTCCACAAACTTTTTGATAGATGATGTAAGTGCTACCTTACACATAGTTTGGAGAGGAAATTGACATGGTGGCTCTTAAATTTTTCCCAACGGGAGCATAATACATTGTTGGGTCCCTATAATACTAGTGATTACCCCATTACTACTGTAGTTGTACCCCTTATTAATATTGTTGTACCCCTATTGTCCCCATATTGTTATTACTGTGCCCCATAGAATCCCTCTATTGTTATATTTTTGTGGCTTTATATTATTATTGTTAGGTCGGCTGGGTTATATTGTGACTCCTTAGACTCCTATATATAGAAAGGAGGTTTTATCATTTGAATCATCCAAGAATTGTTCATTTATGTAATGTAAAGGGGTTTCCCCCCTCGAAGGAGGCTGAATTCTAAGGCGTTGATCTATCTTTTCTATCTTTTCTTGAGCTGGTTTCATAACATTTGGTATCAGAGCTTTGGATTCTAGGGTTTCGCTGCTCCAAACAAGTCATCGTGGAATTTTAGCTATAACTTTTTTTTCTGCGACGTTTCAGAAGCTAAAAAAAAACCCATTTGAGAAGACATCGCACTAAATCTCAGGTCCAAATTTCAGAGCTTTTTGCACTATATTTTGGGAGATATGAACTGATGAAGTTGGTCCTTTTGCAGAATCCTGAATTACATTCAAAACAGGTGACCTGGGGAAAATCATCATAACTTTCTCTCTGAGCATCAGATTGAAATGTAGTAAGAAGGTACAGAAATAGGACGGACTCTAGTTTCTTGTATATATGTTTTAGGGCCAAAGGTCAAAACAAGGACACTTGGCACGTTGTACAAGTTCGCTCTACTGAATTAGTCTATAATCATGTCACTGTGGGAGATTTGGCATAACTCTTCATTGGAGAATCCAATTGGGGTCAGACTGGTGGCATTGGAAAGAGGACACAGAGGGCTATCGCAGGTCGCAATTTCAGAACTAGATGATCCGAAATTATAGAGATACATCAGAGGAAATATCGAGCTCCTACAAAGTGAAAAAATGTGTGTATATTTTTTTAAATGTTTGCTTAAGCTTGGTTTGAAAAATTATTTTGAAGGAATTCAAAGGGCATAGTGAAGCATTATTATCAGTAATTGATGCCCTGAAGAAAGAAAATAGAAACACCTAGTAGGTGACTTGAAAGCTCTAGCATGACTCATGAAGAAGAGGAAGAAATGCAACATGATATATCAAAATTACAAGACCAAGTGCAACAAGTGTCACTTGCACAAAAAGGAACAGAAGCTAAGATGAATGACGTGGAAGCTAAGATGAATGACGTGAAAGCAAAGATGGATGATTTGAAGATAGATTTGAAGACAGACATGGAAGAATTGAAGATAAATATGAATAATTTGCTACAAGAAAAGGTCACTAAGGGTGAAAGGGTAGTAAAGGAAAATCATGATGAGAACAAAAGAAATGTTAATCAATCATGATTCCATAGAATCTAATGTTGGATCGAAGACCCACCATATTCCAAAAATCGATATGAGGAAGTTTGATGGCAATGATCCCGAAACATGGATATTACAGATGGAGCAATTTTTAGATCTCAATAATGTGCAAAACACACAAAAGGTACATATGGCAACTTTATATTTGGAACCAAATCAGTTTGTATGGTATCAATCGCTTTGCTCTCGTAAACAATTTATCGCTTGGGCAATTTTTACGGAAGAAATGATAGCACATTATGAGGATACAAAAAACAACACTTTTTTTAGCCAAATGATAAGTCTCAAACAAAAGGGTTCAATAATGGAGCACATTGAGGAGTTCCAAAAATTGAACATAAGGGTAAAAGATATTCCGAGGAGCATAGGATTGATGTGTTCATAGGGTCTTTAAAGGATAATATCCAACATGACGTTCGCCTTTGGGAACCTGATTCATTAGAGAAGGCATTCAGGTTAGCAAGAAAAATGGAAAGAAAAATTATCGCAACCAAGAAGCATACCACTCACAACTATAAAGATGGAAGTGTTGTCCCTAGTCTTCCACAAC
>APFE031131195.1:1538-11823 GCA_000404065.3 Pinus taeda
TATTTAAGAGAAAATTCTAAGGTTCAAGCAGTGGAACATCACATCGAACATCAACAACAAGTCCTCCAACTCTTAAAGGATAACCTCGTGTTGGCACAAAATAGAATGAAAAAATAGGAAGATCAACATCGTAGTGAAAGAATTTTTGATGTAGGTGATTGGGTATTCTTAAGGCTACAACCATATAAGCAAATGTCCCTCAAGAAAGCTAAGAAGGATAATAAATTATCACCAAAGTATTATGGTCCATACAAGGTGTTGCAAAAGATTGGTACTGTGGCATACAAATTAGAGCTTCCTGCAGGTTCTCGATTGCACCCAGTTTTCCATGTTTCATGTTTAAAGAAGGTTATAGGTGACAAGCTACCAGTTCAAATAATATTGCCAGAACTTGACGAGGAAGGAAAAATTATATTGGAACCAGAAGCAGTCACAGAAACAAGAACTCGAAAGCTACGAAATCGATCAATTTCAGAGTATCTTATCAAGTGGAAGAACTTATCTGCTGAAGATTCCACATGGGAGGATGAGAATTTTATACAAAAGCATAAAGAAATACTCAAGCGTTGAGGACAACACTTTTTTGAAGGAGAGGGGCATGTTGGGTCCCTATAATACTAGTGATTACCCCACTACTATTGTAGTTGTACCCCTTATTAATATTGTTGTACCCGTATTGTCCCCATATTGTTATTACTGTGCCCCATAGAATCCCTCTATTATTATTTTTGTGGCTTTATATTATTATTGTTAGGTCGACTGGGTTATATTGTGACTCCTTATACTCCTATATATAGAAAGGAGGTTTTGTCATTTGTATCATCCAAGAATTGTTCATTTATGTAATGTATAGGAGGTTTCCCCCTCGAAGAGGCTGAATTTTAAGGCGTGGATCTATCTTTTCTATCTTTTTCTTGAGTTGGTTTCATAAAAAATAACCTCAATGTGTGGGTCTTCAAGTAGCACACCTAGATAAAAGAAGGGGGTCAATTACCATGTCATCTGTAATTGTTGTAACAACCTATGACCTTGTGTAACCATCTCCTAGGAGTCCTCATGTAAGCGAACTCCCATCTGTGTTGAAAGGAGGGAATAATCATGCATGTGTGAGAATAAGGTGTCCAATTAGGCAAGGGGCCATTTTTAGTGCTCCATTATGATGATGTGGCATCCTTGTCATTTCCTAATGTTACAAACTCTAGTGCATTGACTTGTATCTCAATGAAGTACATGAGACCTAAGAAAAATGGTATAGATCCCAATGCTGATATATATATGGACAAATATAGGTATATGGATCCCAATGCAACAACATAGATCCCAATGTAGTGTCATGGATTTTGAGGCATGGTACATGCATCTTGTTACCTCAAAATCTAGCAGACCCTAAGAAGGGAAACCCTATAGGACAAAAGGCTAGACCAAATGATAACAATGGGACAATGACCCACTGTCACCACAATAAATGCCCTTTGTTCTTTATGAACTTTCACCGATGGGAGGAGTTTGGGTGGAAGGAAATCACTTAAGATAGATAGATCAATGATTAGGTATGATGTGATTCCACAAAGCCCATTCAAGGAGAGACACGACAATGGCTCAATGCTTCAAAGAAGGTAAATTGCTCTCCAAGAAAAGATTTTAGGATGAAGAGATAAAGACCTAGGGTTTGAGATGTGTGATGATAATAGGTGTTGGAGAGGTAAATCCCCTCTTTGGATAGAGGCGATCCCTACTAGCCCAGAACGGGTCTAGCAACAATCAAACAATGCTATCACGCAAGTCCCTAATTGCAAATGAAAGGTAGGTGATGAAGACCTACTTGAATTCCAATGCTTTTGTTCGTAGAAGAGACGTCTCCCACGCTCCTTTGTCTTGGCCGGTCACGATCCTCCACTATCTCCGTGAATGGACACCTGCACACAAAGAGAACAACACAAACACAAGCATGAAATCTAATATATGAAATTATACATCAGTCAGGAAGGATATAATTCAACATCAACCATTACAAGTATAATGCGAATGGAACCATAATGATAGTCATCTATTATTAATAATCAACAAAGGAGAATACAACCAGCGTCCTGACGTCAAGTCCTCCTTTGGCTGGGTGCTCAGCTACACAAGTCTTGCAAAGCTTGAAGGGATGAGGGACAAGCCTCTCTCTCTTTGGTGACAAGATCTCCTTACTTAAGTAAAGCCTTATGGACACAAAGAAGGCTCTTGCAACTCTAATCTCTTGATATCTTCCTTTCAGCACAAGTATTGCCACTAGAATCAGAACTAGCTTGCTCAAGCCATGGAGACAAGCTTTTATGGATGAAAAGGAAGAGATAAGATCAATCACAACAATAATGGATTTGGCTTCATCACTTGGAAACTTCTATGGAATGGTGGCAAACTACTTCCCATTCAAGGAGATTCGAAGCCAAACCATCCTCACTTAACTTGGATTCAGTTGGTGAATGAGTTGGATATAACTTTCGGAGGTTGATTGGTTCAAAACTTTTCCCAAAAAGGTTGGCGCGATTGCGACTTTGGGACAGAGCGCTAATGGCGTGCCCCTTTTATAGGATTTTACCCATTGGCGCGGGCATAACATAGTGGGCCAACACTAATGTAAAAAGGGCTGTTTTTAAGGGCAAGGTGCAGGAGATGTCTTCAGGGCATATGCAGCTCATGTTCAGAGGTGAATGATGTAAGTGGTTTCAAGTCTTGTCACTTCTCACAAGTCCCGGAATGAGTCCTCCAAGATGCAGGAGAGGGGTAACAGGGACGGTGACAAATGGTGAAAAACGGTGACAAATTACTGTGTAACAGATGCCCCCTAAAGCATGAGGCCTGAGAGAGAGAAGGGTGAAGTGCTTTACAAGAACATGTGTGACTGAAAACACTGCCGCTGGAGAACCTGCGAAAAGAAGTACAACTGATATCTCAAGTACATGATAGATGTGGTATGGGCGCAACCATCCATAACAGAGTATACATAACTGGATCCCAGGTATGGACGCAGCCATCCGATGAGGATCAATAAATGGACTCAGGTATGGTCGCAACCATCCAATAAACGAGTCATGTAATGATTACAATAATCCACAAAATGCAACCCAGATTCAACAAGCACAATCCGGGGTCTTGCGCTCCAACTCGACCCGAACACAGTACAAGTTCAAGCATGTGAATACAGGAGTCAAAGTCGAACATGCATGAACATCGTCTGATTACTAGTCAATGATGAAAACTGTTAACAGACGCAAGAGGTGCCACCAATAATGACGATGGTCCTCAAGGTACTATAGGTACAATCCACAGCGTGCGACTCAATGAGCCGGTGTCGAACACCCATAGAATCATCCAATTGGAGGCCAATGATGAAAACCTCACGTCGAACATGAAAAACCTTCCATTGAGGCATGCAGGCTCCAAGGTACCTGAAGGGAGTCTCTAGGTCACCTTCCTGGATAAAGAGCTGAAGTCGACAAGAAGTGATCTTGATCGAAGGTGGGCCATAATGTTTCCCACATCATCGAAACGAGACGGAGAGGGGCAATATGTTTTGTGTGAGATATCAGAGGGAGGTTGAGTATTTTGTAGAGGTCAACTTCTCTTGAACATATCGGCAGCAGAACAACGGATTTGGCAGTATTTGATGTCAAACGATCAGGGGTCATGATGACAAAACGATGAGCAGATGAATGGTGAAATAGGATAACCCAAACCCATGGAGGCAAGTGTGAAACGAGATGAGATGTCCCCACCCAGACATGAATGCAGAAAGTGTCATGTTCAAGAGTGACATACTGCCGATGACGACGATTACGATTCCTTTATTCCCCCACCATTTCTAGCGAGTACCCCGATTATTTTTGGATGGCAAGCTTGACGGGGATAGCATATGCTTGAATATTGTCATTACGACGAAACTCGATGTTATTACAGTTTTAACGAGTCTGACAACGGAAAAACTCGGCGTCCTTTCATGTTTAGAGAGTTTGAAAAGACCGCGAAAAGGAAACTCCAGGGGTGTCCTTTTTCGTAGAGTTGTGTCTCTCGAGCCCGAAAAAGTATAAAACTATGCTCGAAAGAACCGCCCGGCCATTACGACCGAGGAGTAATTTTCATGAGTAGTGACACCAACCCAAAAAAGTAAAAAAGCGACCGATATCACGTTGTTTCGCTCCCATTAACGAACCTGAAACGACAAAGGCTCGACGATCTTTTCATTCTTTATATGGTCGGGAAAAAGAGTTTAAAAACGACCGCCTCTTATTTACGTTTAACGAGTCAAGAGGAATAACTCGACAATCTTTTCATGTTTAGCGAGTCAGAAAAGAGCTAAAAGATGACTCCATAGTGACTTTTTCGTGTATTTACCGAGTCCGAAAAAGTATAAAATACAACTCGTTTCACCATCGAAGCTGCGTAAAAGACCTGTCGCTGCACAAGAAGCAACTGTAAAACCCATTTTCGACCAAAAATACATTAAAATATCTAAAAATAACTTTTCTAAACCCAAAAATGAGTTAAAAAGTCTATAAATAGGGTGAAAATGTAAAAAATAGAATTACTTTTACTTTTTACCTCTTGAAGAGCGAGAGCAGTCTGTTTGGGGAGCAAACTTCAGGCGGCGAATATAGCCAATCCGTGCAACCATCCGCGATCTCGTCGGCTCCAGGTAAGAGGCGCTTCCCTTAGCTCCATTTCTATACCATTTTTTATGCATTTGATCCCTGATTGAGCCTCTGCAAGGGGGATTCTCAAATTTAGGGCTTCGCCCCATTGGCACGGGTATCCGACATGGACCCACGCTAATGGGGTAAATTACCCAAGGGGGCCGCGCCATTAGCGCGACTGTTTTAAAAACAGTCGCGCTAACCGCACGACTCAAATTTTCCCATGGTTTTACCCATTACATTTGAATTTTTCTTGGATCATCAATTTACCAATGTTCTAATGATGGTGTATTTGTCCTTGTGGGTGCAGGAAACAAGCCAAAATGGTAGTAGAGTGGAAAGAAAGAGAACATGATGTCGTGGATGCCTTGGCAATTGAGGACGAGGGGTACATGAATGCTTTGAGGGATTGTGGCCTCAAAAAGTTCTTCCTTACATCATATATGCGGTCTCAACCTGAGTTGCTACAGTTCATAATTGATGCTTGGGACGTGGACAACCAAGTATTTCGTCTACGGAACCAGACCTTAGAGCTTGAGGTATCTGATGTATATTTCATCACCGGGTTGTCACGGAGAGGAGCAGTTCCTATTTTGACTGGCAATAGACCTTCTGGGGAGAAGGTAGGCGAAGTAAAAGCCCGAGTGTGCCCGGAAGCACAATTCGGGAGACAGAGTGCTAAGGTGGTTATCAACACCATCCGAGATTTGACACTCAAGGCGACTCTATTCACCATCACACGTGCAGCTGGGGTACAAGCGCCCCATGAGGTGAGCAAGAACCATCTGATACTCGCGACGGAATGCCTTAGCCCCGCCGTCTTTGATTGGGCTACAGCTGTGACCACTAATATCAAAAGGCAACTCACAAATTGTAAGCGTACAGATGTGAAACAATTTGCATATGGCTCGATTGTGGTATCATTCTTCCTGGAGTGAATACCACTTTTTCAGATCTAGAGAGCCGTAATGGCAGATCCATTGCCACGAGAGCCTAGGATGGCTCGCTGGGCAGCATTGATGCCCAAAGGAGGAGGAGGCCAGGAGATGTCATGGCATCCCGAGTTCTTCATATGGCTCCGTTGACAGCTGGTCGTGATCCAGGATTGGCCTTACGCGGGAACCAGTTTCATGGGGGACCCAGACCTTCCTTTACCAGAGGGGGAGGAATGGGAGGAGGAGTTGGGTATGAACTCCTTGATTTTGATGTTTTATGTATTTCCATTTTTTTTTGTCTTTTTAATACATGCCTGTTCTGATGACGATTGTATGTATATGCAGACGTGGGCCCAGAGCGACCAGCCGGCCTGTCTCCTACAGTGCGGAGGGGCCAACCCGTAGCCGACCCTCAGGCAGGGGGGACCGTGGGGAAGGAGCTGATACAGAATCTCGAGGGGCTCACCCAAGGGATTCCGGGTTATGCCAGATTGGCAGATGTGCCCTTCGCATATCAGAGGCACACAGTAGGGGTGCCGACTCGCGTCCATCGTCTGCTGAGACGATTGGTGTGTGCAGTGATGTGCTATCATGAGCACCACCGTGATTAGACTCCTAGGTTTTATTTTCTGCATATTTTTTGAGAGACATGTGTCTCAGATGTACGGAGAACATAGACTCTATCCAGACATGTACATTTATTTTTTGAGCACCTCAGTGCGCCACACGATATATACATATATATATATACACGGTGTTATGGTTTATTGTATTTTATGCTTCTTGTATTATGTTGATTTACATATTATGCAAATTTCTATCCAATACATAGTTAGCTAATGCATCGGTTACTGTATTAAGTCGTTTTGGAATATGTTGATAAGCAATGAAATCAAAATCTCTTTCCAATAACTTAACACGTAAATACAACCTTAAAATCCGATGATCTCTGACGGAATAACGCCCGTTGAGCTGGTGGACTACAAGTTGAGAATCTAGGTTTACAACCAATGTGCGAATTCCGAGGTTAATCGCCTCAATTAATAATTCAATCACAACACTATATTTAGCAACATTGTTTGTTGTACAACCCAGACACACCCCTTGAATATCTACTAACTCACCACGAGGATCGTAGATCACCCATGCCACATACGACAAGTTACGGGTACTGCGGGAAGCACCATCAGCGAAACCAACGTAAGGCGATCCAAACATCTGTTCAAGAAGAAAAAGACACAATAAGCGACAATCATGCCGACACACTGAGATAAAAGCTAAATAAACACGCACACACAACACACTACTGAAAGCATACGTATGTACAAAAAGAGAGAGTGCCTGGGCTCAGGCGTAATGTTTCTTGAGATAAAGCCCATTTCGGGTCCTATCCAGGGGATTACCTTCATAATCTATAAGCTCATAGGCACCTTTTTGTAAAACTCTTTTCACAATATAGGGCCCATGCCACATAGGCTCGAGTTTTCCTGCTCCCAGCTTATCGTTAGCTTGATCATAGAGCAGTACTAGATCTCCCTCGATGAAAGAGCCGGGGTTAACAGCATTATCGAAGTGAGTTTTTACTCGCTTCTTTTGAGCTTCAATAGCTAAGGAGGCCAGACGACGAGTCTCATCCAGCCATTCTAAGTAAAGAAGTCGCTCTTCTACAGGGGTAGTATCAGGGAGTAACTCGACGGCTAATTTTAGTGAAGGAATCTCACACTCAATGGGGAGGGTCGCCTCCAGTCCATAAACTAACTGAAAAGGAGTGAAACCGGTGGCGTCCTTCACGGAGGTATGGTAGGCCCACAAAGCAGAGAACAACATCAGATGCCAACTAGACTTGTGCATGCCAACAGTTCTTTGAAGCATCTTGACCAAAACCTTGTTCACGGCTTCCACTTGACCGTTTGCTTGAGGATAGTATGGAGTCGAACTATCATGCCTAAGACCTAGTTGAGTTGTTAACTTGGCCATCATGTGATTACGAAAATGTTTTCCGTGATCAGTGACAATGGCTTGTAGAACTCCGAACCGCGAAATAGCATGATTAAACAGGAACTACGCTGCGGTGTGACCGTCTTCTGACAATGTAGGCATCGCCTCGACCCATTTCGTAAAATAATCTACAACAACAATGATGTATCCATGCCCCCCGTCCGAGCGAGGGTTACAGGTCACATAATTGATGCCCCATTTGGCAAAGGGGCCGACGGTTACAACGGGGTGCAGCGGAGTAGGGGGTGCACGCATCTTCCGTTGGTAAATCTGGCATTCATGATAGGAACGAACAACAAGAATGCAATCCTTGAAAATGGAGGGCCAGAAATAGCCAGCACGGAGGATTTTCTGTGCAGTGGCATATCCAAACATGTGACCGCCACAAGCACCAGAGTGGCAGTCATTTAGAACTCTCTCGGCTTCTTCGAAGGTTAAGCATCGACGAAGAACAGAATCAACACAGAGACGGTACAGGGTGTCCCCAACGATGCGATATGGTTGGGATTGGTGTCGAATCCGTCGACGAGAGTCCTTAGAGGTCTCGGGACGGAAAGAGGACGTCTGCAAGTAGACAATAATGTCCCCGTACCAAGGATCAAGGGTACTGATAAGGAAAATAGTTTCGTCTGGAATAGAATCCTCTATCTGAGAGGAGGCAGCGACGGATGGAAAAGAACACAACAGTTCGGTGAAGACGAGTGATTTCTTAGACTTGGCAGTAGTAAATTCCAAGTCAAACTCTTGGAGGATGACGATCCACTTTGAGTATTTGCCCCCCAACAATTGTCGTGACAAAATATAAGTCATGGGGTTGCAATCGGAGATCACCGTCGTAGTACGCAACAAGATATAGTGACAGAATCGTTGGACAGCACAAACAGCAGCGAGGGCCAACTTCTTGACATATGCATATCGAGTTTCCGTATCTAGCAAGTTGTGACTAAGGTAGTAAATGACATGTTCGATGCCATCGTCGTCATCTTGTACCAAAACCACACCTATGGTGGTATCAGCAACGGCCAGGTATAACGTATAATCATGATGATAATTTGGAGGCCGCAACAAAGGGGCGGAAACTAGAAGAGTTTTGAGACATGCAAAAGACTTCTCAGCTATGGCATCCCATTGAAATGGGGTGTCACGCTTAAGTAACCATGTGAAACCCTTTGCCACTTCGGTGTAGTTTGGGATAAATCGTCGTAAGAAATTAGCTTTGCCCTGCAAGCTCTGCAGTTGCCGCAAAATAGCAGGGGGAGGAAGATTCAAAATTGCCTCGACTTTAAGGGGATCCAAGCGGATGCCCTCTCGGGAGACGATAAACCCGAGAAGTCGGCTAGATTTGACGCAGAAGACACATTTATGCAGGTTTAGTAGGATATTATAGTGTCGACAGCGAAGAAAAATCTCGCGAAGATGTGATGGGTGGTTCGAGCGCTTAGCTGAATGAGCGGGAAGGTCATCCAAATAAGGCTGTACGATGTGCCGAATATTGTGAAAGGCGTAAGGCATCGCACGCTGGAAGGTGGCACCGGCATTTTTAAGACCGAATGGGAGCTTTTTGTAAGCGAAAGTACCCCACGGACAGATAAAGGCCGTCTTGTGTTGATCAGCAGGGGCGATATTAATCTGGTTGTAACCAGAAAAGCCATCCATAAACGAATATATTTCACTGCCCGCACATTCGTCAATGAGTTGGTCAATGAACGGTGTGGGGTAGTTATCTTTTTGGCAGGCTCGATTAATGTCGCGATAATCGACACAGACGCGAATGGTACCTTGCTTTTTATCTACAGGGACAATATTTGAGACCCAATCTGTAAGTGGGATAGGATAAATAAATCCAGCTTTAAGAAGTTTTTCAACTTCCGCTTTGATAGCTGCCGCCTTACGGGGGTGCACGGGACGCAAACGCTGACGAACAGGTTTGGCTCCGGGATACATAGGTATCTCGTGCACTACAATGGATGGATCGATACCGGGCATCTCTTTGTAGGACCATGCAAAAACGTCACGAAATTCGCGAAAAAGCGCTATATATATTTGAATCTCCTCAGGAGTGCAAGTGACTCCGATATAAATGTTCTCGACAATCCCTGGTTTAACAGAGATGTCGATGGGTTGGGTCTGCGTGATGTTCCCTAAATTCCCTTCAGACGATGTTTGATAAATCTGGATGGGCGTCTGAAGAGGCTGTGAGGGGAGACATGGAGCAAACCGCTCGAGACAAAGCAATGTTTCCCGGAGGGTAGGGAGAAAGGAGGAATAGTGGTGAAGATGGGACCACGAACGTTCTTCAAGAGACATGGTCTCTATAATGGCCTCGTCGGAAGGAAATATTTCCTTTAATGGATCCGAGGAGGTGCAGTCTCCAAACCAGGGGGAAAAATCATCTGAGTCAAGAGCCCCACTTGAAGCAGCGGGTTCAGCATAAGGGGCCGATGCAGCAACGATTTCGATGTAGTTGAGCTCGGCGGGACTCAACGACATCTCCTCGCCCCACGATTCTATCTGGTTGGCGGGGGGAAGGGCCCAAGGATCAGAACGAAATGAAATCATAGAGATAGAGGCGAGGGTGGGAGGGGGAGGGAGAAAACGCCCATAAGGGCGGGATCTTTGAAGAGCCCGGCTCCCACACTCTCAAAAGGAACGGAGGTATGTTCAACGAAAGGTACA
>APFE031131196.1:0-13424 GCA_000404065.3 Pinus taeda
AGTATTCTCCACTCCCTTGAGAAACTATATTAGCATTTGAGGGAATCTAATTAAAGAATGGAAATAATTGAACAACATCTTGGAATTCCCCCTCGACTGGGAAAACACCTAAGGGATATAAGGAGCCCATCTAGGTTGTTGGTTTTGATTCAAATCATTGTTCCTAGTTAGTGATAATGTATATGTGTTTTGTTCTATATCGTATAGAATTTGTGCCATAAATATGTTTTGGATAGTGTAATTGTTTCATTGTGTTTATTTGTAGATCACCTAGTACTCAAATGACCATCTCCTCATTGTGAAAAGTCAATGAGTTAACCTTTCACTTATATCCTTTGAAGGCATGATTGGACATGTACTCTGATACTAATTGTAATGATCCATACTTATGTAGGAACACAAAAAAATGTAGATATAAACATAAACATAGAGATGAAATAGAAATAAAACTTCATTTCATTAATATTAAGCAATTGAAATATGATTACATACGAAATAGAAATAAACTAGCTTAATCGATGGTAGCTTATCTGTAAGAAGAGACGTGGTTGCTACATGACTCTGAACTATGTTATACTGAGGCTCAAGGGCCTTTTTATTATTCAAAAACAAACTAAAACACTAAACAACCAAAACCCTAACCCCAGGGGATAAAACAAGAAGAGTTTGTGAGCCCTGTTGGGGTTAGTTGGGCATCCAACTTCTTAGGGACATAACTTCGTCATATTATCTTTGTTTGGAATGTACGATACCTTGATGGAAATATATATCTATGTGCTACAATATTTTACGTATGCCCTTACTTATGACTATTTTCCTACTGAACAACTCAAAAAAATGTCGTTTAGGGTGTCAAAACAGCTTTAGAAGTTCAGGCACTAAAAACTCCTAAAAATAGTAAATGCTACTATAATAAAGGAAACAGATGAAACCAACTAGTGCTCTAGGTGGAATAGGCAGGTGGCCAGCAATATCCACATGGATCAGTCTTCCCCTCTTAGGAAGAAATGGTCCCCACTGCATGCAGAACCTCCATGAAGTGAGGAAATTTATGTTGAACCTAGTCCCTAGTGAACCACTTTTCCTGGTGAAGGAGTTGGTCTACTTTGACATCTCGATATAGCTAGATCTATTGTTAGTGAGCATTCGTGATCTATTTTTCCATGATCCTATTAGTTGGGGCCTACTTGATGCAGATTGGGTTAAGCTCTATTGGTGTCAGCTACTTAACAATTTTAGATGTTCCCAACAATAGAGGAAAATATCGGCGCAGTCGATCCACATTGAATACTAGCTGCATACCAAGGAATGGTGGAATGTTGAGCTAGAAGGAATTACCCCTACATCCTTGATGATGGTGTATGACCCATATCATAGCGACAGAATCTTGTGGTGGGGCCCAACCAAGCTCTCCTTCTGCGAATGTAACCAAAATTTGTCACCCACTTGGAACTTATGTGGCACTCAATGTTGATCATGCCTCTACTTGTACTTGGCATTGGCCCTATCTAATATGTCATGGACCTACTGGTCGATGTGTTGAATGTGCCAAATAAAGTTTTTAGCCGAGTAAGCTTTGGATTGGTTATGAAACAAATCTGCTTGAGTAGTTGCAAATAGTATGGCCACATCAATAGGACATATTGGTTGGAATCTAAACCCCAACTTAAATGGGTGGTGGAAAGTTGAGCTATGTTGTAGCTATATTAGACCAAGGGGACATTTTCATCCCATGTGCATGGAAATTTTGAGTTGTAAATGTGAGAAATGTGCACAATCATTCTGTTAATGACCTTTGTTTGGTCATCAGTTTGGGGTTGGAAGGTTGTGGACTTATTGAGCTTGGTATCAAACATTGACCAAAGGCTAGACCAAAATGTACTCAGGAACTTGTTGTCCCAATCTGAGATAATGGACTGTGGGATCCCAAAATGTACGCACACCCATTCAAAGAAGAGATTACCATTGGATCCTACTATGATACTCTTCTTGAAGGGTGCCTGAATGGCCATCTTAGAGAATATGTTGATGACCATGAACACACAATAGTTGCCTACTTAGTAGAAAGAAGGCCCAACATTTAATCCATGGAGATGGATTCCCAAGGCCAACTAGGAGCAGGAATAGGAGTATATAGGTCTTCCTTCTTGATTGTTGGTTTGGAAAAGGTGCAGGAAGTGTAGTATCTGATGTAATTCCCAACACCCTATTAAAGGTTAAACCAATAAAAATACTTCTGCATGACTCACACTATTTTCGCTATTCTGAAATTTCTAGCAACCGGATTGTAGTGTGCCTCCAAAATCATCTTTTCACACTCACTAGTAGGAAAACATATTTATCCTAGGTGGCATAAAAATGTGTCTTGGAGGTGAAAATCTAGAAATTTCTTTCCTTCCATGAACATCTAGTATGTGTTGCTAAATTCTTTATCGCTCTTGTAAAGATGCAACCGCCCCTAAGTTTTATGTCCACAAGAGTCGAGCACAATGGTCAGTGCCATAACTGGTGGTTGACTAAGATAGTATGCAACAATATTAGTTTTTTCATACTTGTACTTGATGTTTAAATGGAACTGTTGCAGATATGTCTATCGTTTTGGATGAAGGTTGTTTTGCAATTTCCCTTGTGTTTGTATGAGCTATAGGGTTCAGTGGTGTGTGTGGATGACCATTTCCTTCCCCGAAATGTAATTCTTCAATTTTCAGCATGCATATACAATAGAATACATCTATTTTCCATAAGTGGGATACTTTCAGACTATATTTGAAAATGTCTCACTATGATATGCCATTGCATGCCCCTACTGGGTAAGAACTACACCAACAGCATTGTCATAGGTGTCTGTCTCAATTTCAAATGGTTGATGAAGGTCTTGTAATGTGAGAACTAGGGCAGAGTAGAAGTGATGCTTCAACTTGAAAAATTAATTATGTTGGGATTTTGAAAAAAAAAAAAAAAAAAACAAAACAAAACAAAACAAACAAACAAACAAACTTTTCTTTCACTCTTCCCTTGGCGACTTAACTCAAAGGCCAAGTGATATGAGAGAATCCTAACACTAACTTGCAATAGATATTGGCAAGACCTAAAATGATGTGGAGCTCTATTAGAGTGGGTGGGATTGGCCAATCTTTAATAACTTGTATCTTGAATGGGTCCACATCCACACTCCTCTCATTAACGATTTACCCCAGATATTAAACCTGGGTCATACCAAAAGTACACTTCTCCAAATTGGCAGACAATTTGTGTTGTTGCAGGGTTTGGAGGACCTGTCAGATATGGTGTATGTGCTCTTCACAAATCCAGTTGAATATCAAGATGTCATCCAGGTACAAAATCATGAATGAGTTGGTAAAGGGCTGCAATATGTCTTCCATCGATCACATGAAGGTTACGGTGGAATTCGTCAACCCAAACAGTGTGACCAACTATTCAAAAAGACCTTCCTTGGATTTGAAGGTAGTATTTCACACATCAGAGGGTTCAATTGGTACCTAGTGATACCCATAATTTAAGTCAATCTTGTTGAAATATTTGGCCCCTTTGAACTAGACCAAAAGGTCATCAATCAATGGGATTAGATACCTATTTTGGATAATGATCTTATTCATCACTTGATAGTAGATATAGATTTTCCAAGTGCCATATTTCTTTAATACCAAGCTGATCGGGCTCCCACAAGGTCATGAACTTGCCCTAATGTGCCATTTCTACAACAGCTCCTGAATATTCCTCTTAATTTCATCGTTATCCATAATAGAGCATCGGTAGATTGGTTCATTTGGAAACAGTTTGCCTAAGGTCAAATCAATGGATTGCTTGACCTGATAGTATAGAGGTACCCATGTGGGCGAGGTGAGAATGTCCCTATACTCTTACATGGCCTTGTCAATCTGTTGTTGTCATGTAGAGGAGAACTGGCTCAAGGCTATGGATATGGCCACAATCTTCTTCTCTCCCTGAGGGAAAATCATAAGGAAGACAAATTTCCTAGTCTAGGAAATGATCTTATTATATTATTTCGCAGTGATAAAAGAGATGGAGGTAGGAAGTGCCACCTCCAGTATCCTATATAACTTACTTCTCAAAGCGATAATGACAATGCGAGGCCTAGACTCATACACAACATAACGCTTCCACAAGTAAGGTTGGCCTAATAGTACATCACAAACTTCAAGAGGAGCAACATCAGATAGTACCTCATCTGTGAAGGGCTTCATGTTTTAGGGAAGGCAACACTGTTGTCTGACATAGATATCTCACCCTTGGTAAATCCAACCAATGGTGTATGGTTGCAGGTGTGGTTTGGTCGTGATCCAAAATGGATCTTAAACAACCCTTTTAAAAGTATTCAAATATGTTAAAGTCATATAAAACATCATCCGGGTTAAATCGCAACAAGAAAGCATTGATATCGCTTTTGAGAAAGACAAGCAGTGTTAACGGGCCATAGCCGTAAGAAAAATGCGATAGAAATACAAGTGAAACAACATGAACCATTAATCGGGCGTGCAGATCAATGGTCCAGATCAACTACCAATATTGCATTGCATGGAGCCCAAGGGAGGACTTAACTCATGATGGTAGGCTTAAGAGATATGCGATGGCTACTTTATCACATTGCAATGAACCGAGGGAGAAGAATCAAGACCCATAACTTAAAGACTCGCGATGAGTGCTTCCATCGTAGCCGTCACATGGGTGAAAGAGATCAATGGCGGATATCACATCATGGATTCCTAAAGGGTAGACTTAACACAGGTGGACCCAAAGGAGTTATGAAATAAAACAGTGAATGATTTGAGTTCTGTGTAAGTGGTATTTCAGGCAAGCTTCAGGTGGTAAGCAGTATTGGAGAGGCTCTACCTGATTCCATACACTGCTGACATGTAGCACATCGCAGGAGAGAGAAAAATGATTTTTCAGGCAAGTAATCTCTGTGCAAGCAGGCCACGTGAAATGGCCATCACTTGTCAGATTAGCGATCATAGATCAAATGGTGAAGAAGGCACGAGATAGTTGGATGATCAAGATGGATGCAAACCATCTGAATAAAGGCAGATCAATGGTGGGATTGCGACAACGATGAAACACAGACCTAAGAGGATTATAGATGTGCCACAGTAAAATTTGAAATCCGATACGTGGCGTTTTTTCGAGTTTTTTTTGTGTTTAGGTGTATTTTTGTTACAAATTCAAAATACAAAGGAGTTCTTGTTCCTTAAGCATTTTGTCTTAACAAGATGTGTCCAACACCGAAGGGAAGGTAAACGGACAGAAGAGGAAGACTAAGAGGTTGATGATGGAAGGCAAACCAACAAGGCCAATAGGCTTAAAATCCATCCAATGGCATAATAGAGAAAACGAGGACAAAGAAAGAATAGGAGAAAGTAGAAGACAAAGAGCAAGAGGAAGCAGTTGTGTACTCTTGTAGATTTGAGGATTTCGAGTAAATCCCTGTTGTTTTGTCACTGTTGTGTTGAGACTCTATTTGAGCTCACACTTGTAATGTTCTGCTCTTAAAGGCATAATATATAGGTTGACACTGAAAGCTTAGACCAGGAGACGTAGCCAGGGGGTCTGGTGAACTCCTTCATTATTTTGAATGTGTTGATGTGTGTTTATTATGTTTTATCTATTGCACTAAGTAATATAGGCATTCTTTCACATGGTTCTATAATACCTTTTCTTATTGATTTAACATCCATTCTGGATCAATTGGTATCAGAGCATTTGTTTTTATTAAGGTTAGACAAGGTCATGCTCGATTATGAATGCAAACTAGATTAAAGTTCAGACTAGGAGAAGCAGAACTTGTTGAGGATAATCTAGAGATTGGAAGAGTCTATTCTCAGAGGAGAATGGTAGAATAAGCTCCATTGGGATCAAAATCTCAATTCATAGAAAGTATTAAGACAGTCCAAACCATGGTGGCAAAAATGTATCTGGAATTTAAGATGGGTTGAGGTGGAAGCACTTCAACACCTAAACCAAAGAAAGGAGTAGAGGAACCTTTTCTAGTTGTATCTCTAGAAGACAAAGGAAAAGGAGGAATGACTCCTCCACCATCTTCTCCACCATCTTCTCCATCATCATCCTCATCATCATCATCTCCTAGCTCTTCTAATAATAAGAAGAAAACTTCCATAATCAAATTAGATGTGAAGTTTGATTTTCCAATTTATGATGGAGAAATCAATGCAGAAAAGCTAGATAATTGGATAAGACAAGTTGATGCATATTACAGGTAGAGAATGTTGATTCATAAAGAAATAAGATTCAGCTGGCTAGCCTTCGACTTGGAGGAACTACACTAGTATGGTGGGAAGGAGAGACACAAGCTGATCTACAAAAACATGCTAAAATAATTTCTACCTAGAATGAATTTGTTTCTGCTATCAAAAAGAAATTCTATCCTTTAGCTTACATGTAGCAGGCAATGATGAGTTAGCAAACTCTTCAGTAATTGAAGGGTCAAAGTGTACAAAGTTATACTCAGGAATTTAGAAAGAGAGCTTTAACTCTAGGTTTATCATTGGACTCACCTGAGACTTTATTGAAGTATATAGGTGGTCTTCATAGCTATTTAAAACATACTATTCTCATGTGTAATCCAACTAGCTTAGATGATGTATCAGTTCAAGCCACACATCTAGAGGCTAGAGGTAAGAATGTAAACTGAGAGGTATGGGGATCATCTAAATATTCTGTAAGCAAGAGGAAGAAAAAGAAGAAACTGAAATGGAAGGAGAGGAAAGCAAACACTGTAAATAAGGATAAGCATTCATGCACTCATTGCAAGAAATAAGGACATGATGAGGCACACTGTTGGTTTTTGCATCCAGAACTAAAACCTAATAAATTTAGTGGAAAGGAGAAAAGGAATGTTGTTTCTATTCAACAAAACTTGGGATCAGATTTAGGTGATGAAACAACAGTTACAACCATAGGCATTAAAGGTAAAGATTCTCAAGCATCCACAAGTAATTCTGCACAATTTGTCGATAATGAAAATAATGAGAGGGAAAGAAATGAGATTTTCCATATTAAATTAATTTCCAAGCATAATAATATTGATACTTTATTTGATAGTGGATCACAAGAAAATTTGATTTTTGAAACAATTGTAAAGAAGTTAGGATTACAAACAAAACCTCATGAGAAGCCATATCCATTAGGTTTGGTGTGTGATAAAACAAAGCTACAATTAACCAGACAATGTAAACATAGGTTTGCTATTGGATCAACATTTGTATATGAGGTTGAGTTAGCTACAGTTCCATTGGATATATGTGATATTGTCTAGGGAAGTCCATACTTGTATGATAGGAAAGCTATTTTATATAGATCTGAGAATAAGTATCAACTCACTAAAGATGGAATAGAATATATTGTAAGAGTTGATAAACTCAAAGGTAATTATTCTCTCATAAATTTAGGATGGATGAAAAGAATTGTGATTTCAAGTAAGAAGTTTTTACTAATGGCTGTAAGGGCAAAGGACCCTGAAAAATCCAATACATTTGAAGGTTGTGATTCTAGACAGAAAGTTGACTTAGTTAAATTTGTTTCAGAATATGATGTTCTATTTCAAGAACCTAAAGGTTTGCCGCCCAAGTGAGAAATAGTACATGATATTTATTTGCAGCAAGATGCTCCATTATCTAACATTGGAATGTATAATTTTTCAGGTTTAGAGGATGCATTGATAAAGAAGTAGGTACAGGAGTTGCTCAATAAAGGATTTATACAACCAAGCACATCACCATATGGATCTCTGATCATTTTGGTAAGAAAGAAAGATGTTTCGTGGAGAATGTGCATTTATTATAGAGTACTAAATAAAATAAGGATCAAGAATCATTATCCTCTTCCTTGTATTGATGATTTATTAGATCAATTGAAAGAAGCAGTTTACTTTTCTATGTTAGACTTCAGAAGTGTTTATCATCAGGTAAGAGTTGCAAAACAAGATGCATGGAAGACTACTTTCAAGACAAAGCAAGGACTGTATGAATGGTTGATTATGCCTTTTGGCTTAACTAATGCTCCTACTACTTTTATGAGAGTCATGAATGATGTACTTAGACCATTTATTGATGATTTTGTAATTGTTTATTTAGATGAGATTCTTGTTTTTAGTAAGACATGGGAAGACCATGTAAAGCATGTAAAGTAGACTTTATATGTTTTAAAAAGAGAAAATATCTATGTAAAACTATCAAAATGTGAATTTGGCAGAACATCTTTAAATTATTTGGGTCATATTGTAGGGCATGGTGAATTGAAGATAAATCCCTACAAGGTTGAAGTCATTGTGAACTGGCCTAAACCCAAATCTGCTACAAAGGTTAGGAGTCTCCTAGGTGCAACACAATGCTGGAGAAAGTTTATTGCTAAATTTTCTTTGATTGCAACTACATTACATGCTTTAACATGATTGAAACAAGAGTTTAAATCAGAAGGAAAACAGCAACAAGCCTTCGACACCGTAAAAGAGAAAATCAAAACAACACTAGTACTAGCACTGCCAGATCTTCAACATCCATTTGAGATTGAGATAGACGCCAGTGACTATGCCATGGGAACAATGTTGATGCAACACAAAAAACCCATATGCTATCATTCTGAGACATTTACTTCTGTAGTAGTTAATTATCCCACATATGATAAAGAATTGTATGCATTAGTACAAAGTGTGAAAAAGTGGAAGCATTACCTAATGGGTAAAGAAACAATCATACATATAGATCATCGACCACTTCAATATTTTCACTCACAAACTAAATTGCAGCAATCAAGACTTTATAGGTGGATGGGTTTTCTATAACAATTTCATCTTGTCATCAGATATAAGAAGGACATACACAATAAGGTTGCAGACATTTTATCAAGATGAATCATAAATGCATCTACTATACTTAAGCATAACTTAGTAATGCATGAAAGTTACATTGAACAATATTCTCAAGATGTAGATTTTATAGATGTATATGCATATTTAAGTCATGGCAAGCAAGTAGAAGAATTGGATTATTATCTAAAGGACCAACTCTTATATCATTTGGGAAAGTTATGCATTCCAGAAACTAAAAAAGTTAACATAATTCGAGAAACACATACTTCTCGCATATCAAGTCATTTAGGTGTAAGTAAAACAATTGCACAATTGCAAAGGTTTTGTTATTGGCAAAGAATGCATGAGACAATTTCTAGATATATCAAAGGGTGTATTATGTGTGGTACAAGCAAGCCCAATAATAGGAAACTAGGCTTGTACTCTCCACTTCCAATTCCTTCTCATCCTTGGGAAAGTGTTTCCATGGATTTTGTTGGGGGATTGTGAAAATCTAGGAAAGGTCATGATTATTTGTATGTTGTTGTGGGTAGGTTCAGTAAAATGTGTATTTTGATACCATGTAGCAAGCAGGTTACAGTTGAACAAACAACAAAGTTATTCTTTCATAATTTATGGGTTCATTTTGAGTTACCCACTTCTATTGTATCTAATCGAGATTCTTGATTTGTTGGGAAGTTTTGGTCAAGCTTATGGGAGTTGATGGACACCAAGTTGAAGAAGAGCACAATGTTTCATCCACAAACAGATGGTTAGATAGAAGTGGTCAACAGGACAGTGATCCAGTTGCTCAGAGGTTATTGCAGCAAGCATCCCAAGCTTTCGAATGAGCATTTGTGTTATGTACAACATGCTTACAACCATGCCAAGCACTCTTCTATTCAGAGATCTCCTTTTGAGACTTGTTTTGGTTTTATACCAAAGTCTCCCTTGGATTTTTTCTTTGGTAAAGACATAGTATTTGATTGACACATTGATGTGCACAAAGAAACCAAGTTCATTGAACAAATCCAAGAAATTCACCAGGTAGTACAGGAACAGCCGGAAAGAAGTCAAGCCAAGTACAAGGCAAGACTTGACAAGCATCAAGTTGAGCACAGTTTCCAAGTTGCTGATCAAGTCTGGCTGTACATCTGCAAAGACATAATGCAAGGTGAAGTTAAGAAGCTAAAACGAATAAGGTATGAACATTTCGAGATACTTGATAAAATTGGTGAAAATAATTTTTGCCTTGATTTTCCATCTTATATGCAGATATATTCAGTCATTAATGCAGAAAAATTGAGATTGTATGAACCTTCATTGCTTGAGGATCCTGAAGAGAAAATTTAGTTGCCTTCTATTCAGGATTTGTTGCCTGAATATCTCAAAGAGTTACAGGAGGACACTATTCTAGATAGGAAGGTAAGAACTACGCATAAAGGGATGTTTAGTACCTAAGAGTGGGACTCAAAGGTTCAAATCCAAGCAAGGCACGATGGATAGAAATTGGAAAAGTGAGGGAATTGTATCCTCACTTGATCATTGCCTAAAACCAACTTTTGGTGGTCCAAAAACTTTTCAGTGGGAAGGTGTGATCCAAAATGGATCTTAAAGAACCATTTTAAAAGTCTTCAAATATGTCAAAAACCACAGAAAATAACATTGGGGTTAAATCGAAACAATAAAGCATTGATATCGCATCTGAGAAAGCCAAACAGTGTTAACGAGCCTTAGCCTTAAGAAAAATGTGATAACAATACAAGAGAAACAACGTGAACCATTTATCAGGTGCATAGATCAACGCTCCAGATCAACTACCAATATCGCATCGCATCGAAACAAAGGGAGGACTTAACACATGATGGCAGGGTTAAGCGATATGCGATGGCCACTTTATCGCATTGCAATGAATCAAGGGAGTAGAATTGAGACCCATAACTTAAAGACTCGCGATAAGCACTTTCATCATAGCTGTCGGATGGGAAAAATAGATCAATGTAGGGTATCGCATTGCATATTCCTAAAGGGAGGACTTAACATAGGCAGAACTGAAGGAGTTATGAAATAAAACAGCGAAGGATTTGAGTTTCGAGGTAAGCGGTATTTCAGGCGGGCTTCAGGAAGTAAGTAGTATTGGAGAGGCTCCGCCCGATTCCATACACTGGCTGACACATAACACACTGTAGGAGAGAGAGAACTACTTTTCCGAGTGGGTAATATCTATGCAGGTGGGCCACCCGAAATGGCCATCAGCCATTGGATTAGTGATAATGGATCGGATGGTGAAGGAGGCACGAGCTAGTTATATGATCAAGATGGATGCGAATTGTCTGATTGAAGGTAGATCAATGGTTGGATTATGACAACGATAAAACATAGACCCAAGAGGATTATAGATGCAGCACTATACAATTTGAAATCCGATACATGTCGTTTTGTCGGGTTTTTCTATGTTTTGTTGTATCTCCTTTATAAAGTCAAAATACAAAGGAGTTCTTGTGCCTTAAGAATTTTTTCTTAACAAGACGTGTCCAACGCCAAAGGGGAAGGTAAATGGATAGAAGAGGAAGACCGAGAGCCTGAGGAGAGAAGGCGAATAGATAGGGCTGATAGGCTTAAAAGCCATCCAATGGTAGAATAGAAAAAAGGAGGACAGAGAGAGAGAGAGCGGGAGAAAGTAGAAGACAAAGAGCAAGAGGAAGTAGTTGTGTACTCTTGTAGACTTGATTATTTCGAGTAAATCTCTCTTGTTTTGTCACTAATGTGTTGAGACTCAGTTTGAGCTCACATTTGTAATGTTCTACTCTTAAAGACATAATGTGGAGGTCGACACTGAAAGCTTGGAGCAGGAGACGTGGCCAGGAGTTCTTGTGAACTCCTTCATTATTTTGACAGTGTTGATGTGTGTTTATTATGTTTTATAACTATTCATTGTCTATATTATTCGTAATCTTTTTGATCCATTGTACTAAGTAATATAGGCATTCTTGCACGTGAGTATATAATACCTTTTCTTCTTGATTTAGCATCAATTCTAGATCAGGTCGATAGGCCCAAGCACTTCATGACCTCTTCTAAAGTGAGGTTCCTTTGGGTTCTATTGGGAATGGATCCCCTGGGGTGATTTTTGGGACTATAAGCCTAAGTTTGGGGCAGAAAGACCAAATTTTGTATAGAGGAATGTAAAGTCTCCGCATTTTGTGGCTGCAAAGTGCAAAGATAGTAAGAGTCAAGAATGGTTTCTACCCTTATTTTAGATAGCTTGTGTCGGCTTCAGAGATCTGCCCTTGGTCCGTGGACCATGGGATTGTATAAAAAGGGAGTCTTAGAAGTAGGGTTCTAAGGATGTTTAAGTTCTTAAGGAGTCTGTGAAGAGCTAAGAGCAAGAGTATTAGCATAGGAAGAGGCTATGTAGCTCAGTGCATAGAGGCCTAGGGTAGAAGTCTGCATCTAAGTGCACAGACCCTTGCAGCTGTGTGCGTAGGGTAGATAGAGTCTCCATTGGAAATATGAATCATCAATAAAGAGAAGTATTATGAAATTACTGTGTATATTTTCTATGTGAATTGCATGCGATTATGTTATGTTATGTCCTGGGTTTATGTTATAATGCTAATTTAATGCCCGAATATATATGTTTCTATCTACTATATGAATGAAAATAAGGGTATATGTTTACTCGAATATAATCTTAATTCCATGGTAAAATTGGTGAACACTTAAGATAATTTGTGAAATTATACAATAATCTTGTGGGAAAGGCACATAATTTTTTGAGTCACTGGTTAGGGTTGTGCGAAGGACTATTGTATACCTTTGTATAGGTTCTAAGAGACAGAAGAGCATGTACATGGATAAACCATAAAGGATTATCGATCTACACAAAGAAAGGGTTTAAGGTATAAAACTGACATCACAACTATCCCAGGGTGTGGAAACATGGTTCCTGCATCCCCCCATACTACTTTGGGTGATATTGTGGTTTGTGTTCCTAAGAATGATGCCGAAAAGGCCAGTAGTGTAGGGATTTGATTGGTTGACTAACATTGAACTTGTGTTAGGGCCCATCATGCCAACAAATTGTTCCGTTGCTGGGACCAGGATCTGCATAACAAGATGTGTGATGTCTCATCATTGGAATCCAACTAAGAAGGAGATTGAATACAGGTTGGATAGGAAGTTCCACGAATTCGTGGCACAAGAAAATAGGAATCTGCAATTGACAAAGGAATAGTGGTTGGAAAGATATTTGTACATAGAAATTCACGAAATCTTCTTCTATTCTTTCCCCATTGAATTATACAAGTGGATTGTGAAGTTGAAAGAGGGCGACGAAAGCTAGAGTCTTAACAGTCTAATTGTCTAGACCTGGAAGTTAGTGCAGAGATTGGAAGCCTCTAAAGATAAGATAGTGCATGTTGTCGATCATTGGCTCACCCGTTGATCCAGATTTAAACAGGAATGCAATAAAATACAGAGATAACCATATACACAAAGATGCAGCGGAAATAATACTTCATTTCATTAATGGAAAATACTGAAATATGCTTACAACCGGAAATAGAAATAAACCAGCTAG